>PVJS01005119.1:0-65600 GCA_004027185.1 Glis glis
TAGGCCCTCCGCAACTTCGTGAGACCCGGTTTCAAAATAAAGTATAAAAAATAGGGCCGGGGGTGTAGCGCGGAGGTAGAACACCCCTGGGTTCAATCCCCAGAACCAAAAAAAAAAAAAAACCCTGCTTTACACCTGGGGAAACTAAGGCCGAGGGAGATGATTATTTCACACAAAGTTGGAATAGAATTGCAGCCCAGGACTCCTACTCCAGTCCTCCTTCCCTACAACAGCTGCTGACTCAGACAGGGATTTCTAGCTGCCAGACCCTGCAGAGGGGAGTTTGCCACCAGAGTGCAGGAAGTCAGAGCCCCCTGGATGCCGAGCTCACCACCCAGAGGCCATCAATGAGGCAGGGACCACGGGAGAGCCCCAGAGCAAAGGCGTTCTCACCCACCCCCGCCAGTGACACTCAGGCCTTTCCAAACACACCTCAACATTCTTCCCAGGTTAGGTCGTAATTTCCAGATCCAGATGAGAACCGGAAAATCCCCATCCGTGACTTCTCTGATTTGGGGGTGGGAAGGTGGAAGGGGTGAGATGCTCAAGTCACCAATCCTAAAAACAAACAAGGAAAGTCTCTTCCTGGACTCTGCAATCATTCATGCGACAACGTTTTGCTGAGCACGTGTGATCCTGAGCACCAAATGCCCAGCGCTGTGCTCAGGGAGTTTGGGGGGGGACAGTCAGGAGTGAACAGGACAGCCTGACGTCCTCACCTGCCACGCCTCATCAATGGTGAGGCCAAGGGTGCCAATGCCCTCCCTTCCATAGCAAGCCATGTCTTGGTAGACTTCATCTGTGCAGCCTTTAGAAACCTTAACTCCTTCGCCACAGTTCTTTTGACACCCCTAAGGTCATTCTCCCAGCAGTCTCCCCCTACACATGGCCCACTGCCTTCCCAGCATCTATTGAATGTCACTGCCCCCAGAGTTCCTGCATGACCTTCTTTGGGTCTTACTTTATTCACTGCCCTTTAATTGTGTCATCTACACCAAAGGAATTCAAATGCTACTAAATGCTGATGACACCCAAGCCAGTTCTCCAGGAAGATCCGTCACCGAACTAGACACTGAATGCTCATTGGCTATCCTCTCGGGAGGTGGCCATGGGCATTGGAAGCAGCACATCCACAACCGAAGTCACACTTGCACCCTGCAGCCAACCTACTCATCCTCTGCCCTATCCTGGGGAGCAGTAAATTGTTCCCAGCATCAGCCACCTGAGCCAGGAACCCAGAGCCACCCATTCCTCCTCCTTCCTCCCCATCACCATGTCTAAGTGGCCACTGACGGGGCCACCGAGGACCTCACAAAGCTGTTCCTCCACTTCCTACCCATTGGCTGCCACCACTGACCCTCCTCTTCTGAACCACTGCAATGCCCCCTCGCTGTCTCCACGCCCCTGCAGTGCTTGAGCCTGGATCCAAGACCCCACCCCAGGACCAAAGTCCCACCTTGGCCTCAGCCTCATCTCCGCTCTAGTGCATTGACACCAACTGCTCCAAACACTACTGTAGGGACGGTATTAGTTAGGCTTCCTCACCTCCTTCTGATAAAAGCCACTATTATAAAAAATAATTATGTCCTTGAAGATGCCATATTGCCTCAGCTAGCTGCCACCTTTGTTCTGCTTTGATATATAAACTGGACAGGGGCTGTCCACTGTGCAGAAGTCTTATGCAGAGTCTCTTGTGGAGCTCTCTTGTACTCAGTCCACTGCCACTGAGTAGAGGAGGCCGAGGCCTCCTATGTTCAGCCCACTGCAGCTGAAATTAAAAGGCAGGCTGCATCCCTCCTCAGCACCTCATTTTTTTCCGACTGGCCAGATCAAATCCGCACCTCCCCAGCCTTGATCGGTTGCATAACAACTTCCAAACCCAGAACAACTTCCAACCCCTGCCATCCTGTGTGTATTTCCCTCAGATTGACATACCCTTTCCAGAATGTTCTCTTCCACCCCTTCACCCACCCCGCTTTCTCTGCTCTTCCTCCAGCCCAAGCATGGCCTCTTCCAAGATGAGAGACCCGGCCCAGCACCACCCCCGGGCTCCCGTGACAGCCAGTACCACCGTTAAGGCAGCGCTGCCCACCCTGGTTCACAAGTCTCACACCCACCAAACTCACAGCCCTGCAATGACCACGCCCTGTTCCTTTGTCTCTATGTGTCTTGTCCTTGGTGACCATGAGTGACTGAATAAACAGATAGTATGGCTGGTGGGCATGATGGAATAACAGACTGAACATGATAATCTCAACATGACGGGAAGAGAAAAACCACAACGGCCCACCTTCTGAGCCTGAGGAGCCGACAGGCAGCTGTCAAGGGCTGTCACAAGACCCAGTGGCCAGGATGGGCTCTGCGGCACCCGCCCACCTCTAGCCCTCAGGCACATGGGTGCTGGGGTGACCTGGGGACTCCAGGAGTGGCCTCCCTCCATGCTGCACTCCTAACCATCCAGAGTTTGAGTCAAAGAAAGGCCTGAAGGGGACCCTTTACTTGTCCAAACCCAGCCCAGGAGCCACGTTCAGAGCTCTTGCTGGGAAGAGCTCGGTGCTACCTTTCACCAGGAAGCCTGAGCAGCTGGCCACGGTGAGGGGAACGGCGAGCAAAAGCATTCCAAGCCGAAAGCAGCACCTGCTGAAGCCCCCCACCTCACCGTGGCACCTGCCTTCAGCATTAGCTGCTCGGCCTTCTGGAGGACAGGCCTAGGCAGGCCTCCAGAGTGTGGCCAGACCTCCCGCCCGCGTGGGAAGGGCCAGAGCCAAGAGGCAAGGGAAGCAGCAGCTACAGATGGCAGGGAGGGAGGGCAGGGACTTGGGTGCCACAGTTATCTTTCCTGCTGGACAGGGGACAACTAGAGGCAGGGGTGATAGACTTGGCCTGACCTTGGTCTCACATGAGCTGCAGAAACGTCGATACTGAGCAGCAGGCCAACGCTCAAGGAAAGTGAGCAGGTGCCGGGGGAGGAAGGGCTCCCGGCCCGATGCCACGGCCCAGCTAGTGGCTCTCGGTGCTTCTCCCACCCTGCCCTCCTCCTCCTTCCAAAGAACCTGGGTCCTAGGCTAAGAGAATGGAAGGAGCTCAGAGCTCTGCGGGCCCCAAACCTCTCTTTACAGAGGAGGAAACTGAGGCCCAAGGAGGAAAGGGACTTGGTGTAGCTCCTGCGGCTACCAAAGTGCTGGTCTAACGCCCAGTGTACCGATTCAGCTCTTGAGTCTTCATTCCCCCCACAATGCGGCCTATGAAAACAGCCGCTGCTGCTCCGCCCTCCACCTTCCCTTCCCCCAGGACAGGGCTGCATTTCAACAGAGATGGAAGCAGGGTGCCAAACGGGCAAAAGCATAACAGTGGGTCCAAGGTGTCGAAGAGGACAGGCTTTGGGGGTCGACCTGAAGCCACGTTGCTCTGTGCCCGGTTGGGCTGGCGGTTCCCGTGCAGTGCCTGCTGTGGTCCTGCTCCTGGCCGCCCCTCCCAGACTGACCCTGACATATGACAGCTGAAGGCTGACCGAGGCCAGGAGAGGAAGTGCATACTCTTACAAGGCTTGCTCGGTAGGACACCATGGTGGCCCCTCTGCTGCAGGCCCCAGATGTTCTTGTAGCCTACCAGGGGTGAGTCTGCAGCTCACACCACTGGCCCACAACAGTGACAGCAGGGCTGTCACTGAGCTCCCTGCCTGCTCACAGCCCAGGCCACCCTCCTACAGCACTGGCACCACCCACCCCACCCCCACCTGATGCCACCCAGACAGGGCACAGAGACAGGCCTCTGGTGCCCTCTGCTGTTCTACAGCCTGAGGATCCACGGGGGAATGTCACCATCCCTGGGTTGCCCGAGCTTATAGCGGCCCCTCCATGTACTTTCAAAGGGATCCAAGAAAGATGTGATGCTTAACCCTGGGTCGATCAGTGTATTGATCAGAATACACTAGGGTGTGTCATGGTAACAATCACCAAGGCTTAGGATATCTGAGGTCTACTTGGTTGGACAAGCTCCACGTCCATCATGGGTTGTCTGGGGTGCTGCCCCCACTTCCACTCTGGGGTCCAGGTGGAAGGAGCAGCCATCACTGCTGCTACAGTGACAGAGGGCAGGAGACTGAGGGCCTGGCACAGACAATTAGACCTTCCGCTCACAACTCATTGGCCAGATCTAGTCACACAGCCTGTCCAAACCAAAAGGGTCTGGATGTGCAGTCCTACTAGGTGCCCGGAAGTCAGGGAGCTAGAAGAGCTTAGAGAGTCACATTCGTAACAACTAAGGATTCAGCTACCATTCATATCACCCAACATCCAGCTCATTCTCCCTCCTTCGAACAAAACACACTCATCCCACCCAAGGAACGCAGTCCCAACCCCCACCCCAGGCAGCGTCCCACTGGGGGACAGGACCTCAGGGTGGTATCATGGGGTCCCCACATCAGCAGGGAGGGACAATAATCCTGCCTCATGTGCAGATGTGGCATCTCTGATCCAGACACCTGCTACCTAAGGTTCCACTAAAACTCAATGCCCGACCATACGCACACCCAGTGGGGAAGCAGAAAGCGGGGGATACACTCCACACACACTACTCCCTGCAATGCTGATGTCCCGCTGGGAGACGCTTGCGGGGTCCTGTCTTAGGAGCGGCATCCTCCTGATCGGGCATCTCAGGGGACTCTCCTTTCCATTGGTTCTCTTTGTCCCTCTGCCCCCTCCTCCCCTGTCTGGCCGAGACCCCGTGTTTCTCCTTACACTTTGGGGTGTTTGTAACTCTGTGATGCTAACCTCTCTCTTGAGTCTACCAAACCTCTAAGTGACACCAACATAGGGTCTCAATTCAAATTAGAGAAACACAGAATGAGAGTCTTGTCTGATTGGCCCAGTTAACTATTTAGGACCATGAATTCAGTCATTATTACTGCCCTGCTATGAGTGGGCACGTGACATCGCAGGCACCACCTGTTTGCAAAGCCCAGATCACACGGGAGGGAAGAGTGGGGTAGGCATGAATGATGCCTTCCCTGGGACTT
Source organism: Glis glis (assembly GCA_004027185.1). Classification (NCBI taxonomy): domain Eukaryota; kingdom Metazoa; phylum Chordata; class Mammalia; order Rodentia; family Gliridae; genus Glis; species Glis glis. The sequence continues at coordinate 5,018 of PVJS01005119.1, forward strand.
GGAGTTGCCCTTGAATGTGCTCTGGAAAAGACACAATTTGGGGTGAGGAAGTAAGGTTTGGCCTTCTCCCTCATACTGCTTGCTAGTTGCTTTCTTAATTCCTTTAAATCTCAGTTTCCTCATCTGTCAAGTGGGGACAATGTCTCTGTCCCTATCCCTCTCCTTCCATCACCCCTTTTGGCACTTCATACCCATGATGGAACCTATCCTGAGTCCCATGGCATTGCCCGGGTCAGACCACAGTCCACACTTGCCTGTCACCTACCAGGGATGTTGGCATTTCTAGAGAACTCTGGGAGACAGAACCAAGGGCATAGATCTAATAGAGAAATGTAAGGCAGCAAGAGAAGGAGGGGGGAGAGTCAGGGAGTAAAGATCTAGACAAGAATTCTAACCTCTATGGCCGACTGCTCCTTTCCTCCTTTGTGGGAGAAGTGAGCCAAGGCCTGTCTTGAAAGATCACACTTGTTTTCAGAATCCTGGGGTCATTTTCAGGAGTGATCTCTCCCTTGAGGGGTGTGTGATGCTGCACAGGAGCATAAACCTTGCCTCCATGCCTGGCACATGCTGGGGAATTGAAATTTCTAGGTAAGTGCACACCCCTTTGATTTCAGCTCTTGTGGTACAAACCCTTCTACTCTTCCAAAGGGAGGCTCACTGGGACCATGCCTGGACAGGCCGTCACTGGCATGGACCCTGTCAGGCTGCAGGTCATACTGGGGCTGGACAGGACAAGAGTAGGAGCCTCACGTGGGCTCGGGAATGGCATGTTCAGAGCAAGCCCTGAGAGTCATTTGATTTGTTTTTTTAGTTCTTTTTCAAAGGAGTCAAGTATGGTTAAAAAAAAATCTTGTGATTCATTTTGTCAGGGCCATAGGAAGATGCACATGCAGTTAATCCTGTGGATAAATATTCCTGGTCACCGTGATCTGGGACCTTTGCCACTTTGATAACAAGCTCATGGAGATGTGGCTTCCCCATCTGTAAAATGAAAGAGTTGCCTTTCATTGTCCTTAGAGTCCCTTCAAGAGCTAATACTTGCTTGAGGTAATAACAGAACCTGGAAGACATGAGGAAAGAGACTCTGCAGTGCACCATGGACAGAGGACGGGCCTGGCAGCACCTCCCCACCTGTTCTCACTCTCCACTTTCCTTGTGTGTCCCCAACTTGTAGACCATGGTCACCACTGCTCATAGGGAAACGGGCTGCCTGAGGCCCTTTCCCAAAACTGTCAGCTTTGTGCAGATCATACCCCACCACCTACTGGTGAGCTTCCCCAGGGGAGAGGGCATGTCTACACCTGTATTAGGGTTCTCCAGAGAAACAGAACCTATAGGCAACAAGGTAGACATAGAGAGATATAGATAGATATGGATATGCACACAAATACATATGGATGGATTTGTATACTTATATACATATGCATGGGCGTGCGTGCGTGCATGCATGAGAGAGAGAGAGAGAATTTACTTTAATGAATTGGTTTACATGGTTGTGAGGTTGACCAATCCAAATTTTGTAGAGCAGGCTGGCAGGCTGAAACTTCAGATAAGACTTGAGGCTGTAGACTGATGCCTTGAGTTCAAATTCCACAGAGCATCAGACTGGAAACTCACTCTGGATTTCTATGTTGCCGTCTGGAGTATTCTCTTTTTGGGAAACCTCAGTCTTTGCTCTTAAGGCCTTCAACTGATTAAATAAGGCCCAAGTTATAGAGGTAATCTACTGATTGGAGTTAATCTTGTCTACAAAATACCTTCACCTGCAACATCTACACCGGTATTTGACCGTGTACACCAGCCACCGTAGCCTGTGCAAGTTGACATGTAAAATCAACCATGGCCCCACTTCTCGTTTGTCTTGGGTGTCCGCTCTGCACTGGGGTGCTCAATTCTGAGCAAATAGGTAATGGAAAGTCCTAAGTGTGCCATGCTGTGTTTCAGTCTCTCTTACATTTTTTTTTTTTTTTTTTGCGGTACTGAGGATTGAACCCAGGGGCATTCTACCTCCAAGCTACACACCCGGCCCTATTTTATTCTTTATTTTGAAACAGGGTCTCTCTCACTGACTTGCAGAGGGCCTCACAAGTTGCTGAGGCTGGACACAAACCTGCGATCCTCCTGTCACAGCCTCCTAAGCACTGGGATTACAAGTGTGCGCCACCACGCCCAGCCTCTCTCTTACATTTCTTACCTTCCTGTTTTCATTAACCCAGGTCCTCTGGGCCCACCAAGTCAGCCTCACTCAGCTGCGTGCCTGGCTTTATCTAGTGGACCTTGCAGAGTCTGGCCTTGGAGGAGCCTGGGCCTGACCCATCCCCCACTCATGAGCAGAGGGACCTGGGTGGGGAGTTGGATCCCTCAGCACGTGAGTCCCGCCCCCGCCTGTGTGGGGAGGGTGTGTGATGTCCGCAGGACGGGGCTTCCTGAGGCTGAGTGGAATGGGGATTCACAGTGCCCGCCAAGAGAGGCTCCCCATCATTTTAGTAATGATTATTTTATTGCTTTTTTTACACACAATTAAAACTCACTAATTCAGACCTATCAGAGAGGGCAGTCAGTGGCTGGAAAGTCCACATTAAAAAATAATTTAAAAATAATGTAGTTTTATTACTTTAAAATATATTACTCCATCCAGGCTAATAAAGTGTTGCACAGCAAGCCCTTGGGGAACTTACGGTAATGAACAAATAAGAACAATTTGAGGTTAGCCTATCAATTATTGGTGTGGAAAGGGGTGTCTTGGAAAGTACTGGTAAATGCCTCCAAACAATGCTATCCTCTGGAGATTAAGTGCTTCTGCAAATGTCTTAATGTGTTTTATTCAGTCAACAGCTTCCCCTTAGGTGGAGAACACTCTAAGTGACCTCCACACAGGACCAATCAGATTTTTACAAATTTTGACTGGGTGACGTGGTGTACAGACATTTCATTGAGTTAGCTCAAGACGTTATTTTATATTCTTTCCTTTTCTTTGGAGCCTGTTTCGGGGTGGCCATCTTGGCCTGTAGCTCTCAGAGCTGGGACTATTTCCCTCAAAGAGCAAAGAAACTATAGTTAGGAGCTGGAGCACAGGACTGGACAGAGCAGGGTTCGGATCCAGGCTCTAGTTCTTGCAAGTTGTGTGTCGGGGGCAAGCCGTTTGCCCTCTCTGGGGCACGGTTAAAGCAGCGATGAGTGACCTCCCTCACAGGGTTGCTGTGGGGTGAAATGCAGTGACATCTCTAACGTACCTGGAGTATATGCCACGGCACGCAAGCAGGCGCCCTGAGTCAGAGGCAGGGCATGGTCCTCACGCGGCGCGGGGGTGTGCTGAAATAATTATTCTGGGTGCCGGGCCAGACCTCGGGTGAGTGAAGACAGTTGCCTACAGATAGACTATGATTTCCAGGCAGGCGCCTAGAAATTACTGTCATCATTATTATTAGCAATAAAAATGACGACTTACATTTTACAAGAGCTATCCAGCTTCTCCCAGAGCTCCGCTGAGGCCATTTATATTTGAAGAAGGTTGTGCAGGGGCCACGGTGTCTGTCTGTTCCTCCAGGCATTCCAAGTTTGGGTTGGTTCAGTTTCAGAGAGCCACATGCCCAGGATTAGCTCGGCCCCTGAGGCAAGGCAGGATTTAGGCTAAGCCCATGACTCTCTGATGAAGGGGACTCCCACGGAGATCCGGGATGTCACAGCAGCCCGCTCTTATTAAGTACTTAACTCAGGGCAGGGGCTCGGCTTTGCGAGGCCTTGCTCTATGCAGACCACTGGCTCCTACCTCAGTTTCTCAGGGCAGGGAGCTGAGTCCCTGAAAGGGGGACCTGCTCGAGGCCACTGAGCTGGTGTGAGCAGAAGATGTACTTTCCTGGCATATTGTGCTTATCAAGACCCCCAGGTGAGTTTTCTCACCCTCCTTTGAACCCTAACAACTTGCCTGCACCTCTCTTAGAGACCCCCCACCCCACCAGGTGGGGTGAATTCCGATCAGGTCATGTATGTCATACTTTCCCAGGAGGGGAGATGCTGGGGCTTGTCTGACTTTCTTTTACCTCATGGTGCCTAGCGCAAGGCCTGGTCCTAAAGTAGGCACATGGGGCAGATTTGTCAACTGAATGAATAAGAATTTCCCACAGGGCTTTGGAAGATACTTCTAGGATCCATCTGCCTTTGCTGGTGACCCCACTGTAAACACAGCTACTCAAAAGTGGAAGCAAGGGCTGCTTAGAGCTGGGGTGTCTGGGGACTGGTGACATTTCCTGGTCTCTCCTGCCAGCCTCGGTGTCAGGCCCCAGGAAAGGATGGGACCCCACTGTGGAACTGGATTGGAACAGCTGGACATTGTTGACTTGAACCAGAGTAAACAGGTCTCTCTGCTCTTTGCAGCAGGAGAGCCTGGATGATGCCTCTTCTCAAGGGGTTGGGCACCAGCCTGCAAAGAGGGGACCATGGCTAGCTGACTTGCCCATGCCCGAAAACCACCTCCTATGCACCTGCCCATGGAACCCAACCAGAGGGGTGCAGCCACTGCGCTTGAGAGTTTAACTCACCACTCTCCACACGACAAAATCATTTTCTGTAAAAATCATGAAACGAAGCCGGCGTGGTGTCCCACGCTTGTAATCCTAGTACTTGGGAGGCTGAGACCAGAGAATCCCGGTTCGCGGCCAGCCTCAGCAACTTAGTGAGACCCTGTTTTAAAATAAAGAATTAAAAAATAGGGCTGGGGGTGTAGCCTGGAGGTAGAATGCCCCTGGGTTCAATCCCCGGTTCCGCCAAAACAAAAACAAAAACAAAAAAACATGAAACGAATGTCAGGTGAGGTGGCACTCACCTTTAATCTCAGTACTTGGGAGGCTGAGCCAGCAGGATCATAGGTTCGAGGCCAGCCTCAGCAACTTAGTGAGACCCTGTTTCAAATAAAAAATAAAATAGGGCTGGGGGTATAGATCAGAGGTAGAATGCTTCTGTGTTCAATCTCCAGTACCCACCCCAAAAAAATCATGAAATGAAATGTGTACCAATTGAACTGGTGTATTTTTTTCGAATTTTCATTAACAGCATGTGCTCTTAGACATTCTGTCTTTTTAAATACATCCAGATGTTTCTTTACCTCCTCTTTTGTTCTTTTCATTTTTTGTTGTTGAGCTCTACTAAATTCGTGTTTGGGGGTTGGTACAGGTACCTCACTTCAAATTTCTTTAGAAATTCAGAAGAACTATGAATAAGTTGCTGGTTTCTCAATACTGCAAGACTGTGCAAGTTACTCCAAGATCCTACAGGACAAAAAAAAATGTACAATTATTTACATGATGGTTTCTATACATACCTATCAATTTGAACTTTGACCCTTTGGTTATAGCCTGATATAATAATAATTTATGTAAATAATTGCCTAGTGACTAATAAGAGGATTTTAATAAACTTAAAATGTCAGCAAAAGGTACAATTTATTGATAAATCCTTTGCCCAGATTTTGTTCTGTCATTTTAAAACGATTAAAAAGTAAGTTTCAACCAGGCCTGGTGACACATAACTGTAATCCCAGTACTTGGGAGGCTGAGACAAGAGGATCACAGGTTTGAGGCCAGCCTCAGCAACTTAGCAAGACCCTATTTCAAAATAAAAAATAGAAAGGACTGGGGGTAGAGCCCTGAGGTAAAATGCCCCTGGGTTCAATCCCCAGTACCAAAAAAAAGTAAGTTTCAATTTGGAAAACATTATTAAAATTCAGTGGGATATTTCAAGCAAGAACTAAATTATATAGTTACTAAACAAAAATATCACACCTTGCCAGGCGTGGTGGCGCACGCTTGTAATCCCAGTACTTTGGGAGGCGGAGACCGGAGGATCCGGGTTCGCAGCCAGCCTCAGCTCTCTCTCTCTCCCTGTCTCTCTCTCTCTGTCTCTACTTAGTGAGGCCCTCCGCAACTTTGTGAGACCCGGTTTCAAAATAAAGTGTAAAAAATAGGGCCGGGGGTATAGCGCGGAGGTAGAACGCCCCTGCGTTCAATCCCCAGTACCACAAAAAAAAAAATATTACACCTTATGGTTCATACTCCATTTCATCGTTTTGTTTTGTTTTGTTTTGTTTTGTTTTGTTTTGTTTTGTTTTGTTTTGTGGTACTGGTGATTGAACCCAGGGGTATTTTACCTCTGAGCTACACCCCCAGCCCTAGTTTTTATTCTTTTGCAGAGGGCCTAAGTAGCTGAGGCTGGCCGCGAACCCAGATCCTCCAGTCTCAGCCTCCCAAGTACATTTCATCGTTTTAAGTTTTAAACAGAAATAAAATCCAGTGGTCACGCAGAATGAGACACTGACTAGGTAACTCAAGTTTCCTTTTTTCATCTTTGCAATCACTGCACTCTTGTCATTACATCTCCTTTTAAAATGCAAGACTACAGGACTCAAGATTCCAGGCACAGCTGTGCTTGAAAACAGGGGTACTTGAAAACCTGCCTAAGGGGTTCAGATCTGCAGCCTGACAAAGTGACTCTGGCAATGAATGCCTCGGGCGGGTCTCCTTCCAGCAGCCAGCCCTCCGGCTGGGTGTTCTCAAAGTAACTTCCATGCAATAAAACACTTAGTAAAGGCTAAGTCATAAAACTGCCCTAATGTGAAGCCTAGGCGCTTATTACTATTATTAGCATCATCGCGATTATCATTAAAGTCCACGGGATCACACCATTGTTTACCTTTAGGACAAGGGAAGATTCTTCATGGGGGAACACTTGCTCACTGACCTTTTTTACAATTGCCAGTGTACCATGGCAATGAAAGCAAATTTTAGTCAAATTGAATGTTTTTTTAAATTCCTCTACACCTGCTCATGGCTTGTACCAGAGAGGACCCGTCTCCGTAGCCCTCTGCACTATACACAGTCAAGATCCCCTAAATGAAGTCCTGGAAGGTGTCCTCAGAGCTGGCTAACAGGAAAGCTCTGTGTTTTTCTTTCTTCGTGCCAAGCACTGTGCTGGAACTTCCAGACTCCTCCTCTCCTTCGTTCTCCTCACCCACACCAGCTCTATGACAGAGGCTTTATCGTGCCCTTCTGCAGACCAACAGACATTTGCTCAGGGGTGTTAAAGCACCATTCCACAATCCCATGGGGAGAAGCAGCAGAGACAGAGGGAAGTGAAATGCAAGGCTATGTCATTCCACCATCGTCCACGCCACCTCCGGCGGCCAGATCCAGCCTCTCAGCAGACAGGGCCACTCCTAGCCTGGCAGGTGCCAGTGGCGAGATGACCCAGCCACCGCCAGGCTCCCCGTCATGATGCCCTGGCGGTGCAGAGGACACCGGGCATCCAGCAGAGGCTCCTGGGAGTCACCACCACAGGGCTCTCTTCGCAGGCACTGTAGCCAGTCTCCAGGCTTTCTGACCCAGCAGGCTGTCTGGGCTTTGCTCTAGACAGTGTCACTCAGCCTCCAGAGGTAGGTCTCAGCTGCTGCCGCTGAGTGAGTCAGCAAATATTTATCAAGCACTGTGCTCGGAGAGATTGAGTGACTTGGTAGTCCAGTTCTTAAATATGTTTAGTAATAAATACCCTAAAAGAAGGGGGAGGAATATTTGTAAGATTCTACTTCTTTCCCATCCTGGAAGCCATAAGGTAGGCAAAATGTCATCGTTATACATGCACCAACTTTGGAGCCAGAGACTTTGGGTTCAAATCCCAGCACCGCCACTAGTAGCCATGGAACTTTACTACTGCAGGCCTCTCTGCTGAATTCCCTTTACAAGGTTAGAATGCTAATGCTTACGCCTGACCACCACAGGGGGTTCTTTAAGGATAAAATGAGCTAATGTATAACAAAGAGCTTTGTTGACTGTGCAAATGTTAGGTTGTTCTTTCAATAAACATTTATTAAGCATGTGCTCTGAGCCAAACCCTGAGTTAGGCATTAGGGCCTCTCAGATGCAAACGTCTCTAGAGCTCACTAGGATTCACGCTTCTGTTTTGTTTTGTTTTAAGGTGAAATTCACATAAAATTAAGCATTCCAAAGTGAATAATTCAGTGGCATTTAGTCGATTCACAATGTTGTGCAACCAACACCTCTATCAAGTTCCAAAGCTTTTCATCATCCCAAAAGAAAAGCCTCCGCTGTTAACCATCGCTCTTTTGAGGAAACTTTCTGGTGCCCTCTTTGATCCTTCTCTGGCTTTGATTCCATGGGCTTCATAACATCCAAAGATCCCCCTGGTCTCACCTCTGATTTCAAGCTAATCCCTGGGTCCAGCCTGAGGCTTCACGGGTTGCAACCCGGGCTCCTTTGCCAGCACTGGGGAAGCTGGATTCCCGAGCCTGCCGTTTTTAATTACACCAGGGCTGGATGAGCAGGTAATCGCCGTGCATTTCAGTAAATTACCTCTCATAAAGGGGCCATCATGTTTGCTTGTGTGCCCTTCTTTCCTGGAATCAGCAACCTGTTTGCCAACATTGCTCCTTCCCAGCAGCCTGTGCGCTTGGTGAACATCCTCCTAGTCAGGCCAGGGACGGTCAGGTGCAGGGGGAGGGGGCGACATTTGGGCAAATATTGGACTTGGCCACACTTGCTGTCCGTATCAGGAACCCAATTGGTGTTATTGATTGACAGATGCAGGGACCAACTGTTTAGAAAGCTGAGCCCCCTCGGATTGGGCTAGGTGTTTCTGCAAACAGCCCTAATACTGGGCAAACAGGCCTGTTGGAAGAAGTGCCCGGCGTGTTAGCAGAGCAAACCAAGCGCTGAGCAAACAGCTTAAAAGAATGTGGCCACCTCCACATAACCTCAACCGAGGTATTGATCCCACCGGAGGCAGGAGAGGGGCCGAGTGGGGAACAGAGAGATACAAACCCCGGCAGAATGTAAATGTTATCTTTAAGCTGCGGCTGTCAGGGCCCTAATGGGCATCTGTTTGGAATTTGTCTTCTTGCAAATCTTTAAATCCAGGTCAGGGCCAGGCACAGAATTTAATAACAACTTTTCAGAGAGATGGGGGCTTGGGACTGATTTCATTCCTCATAAGCCCAACTGGGACTTTCCGGTTTTTCTTGGAAGCAACTGCCTCCCAAGGAAAATGTCTGGGTTCAAGTTCCATGCTAGGAAGAGGCAAACTGAGCATTGGTCAAAAGGCTACAGGAGAGAAGGAAACACAGAAATAAAGGTGCTTTCTCTCCTCCTTGAGCTGACCATGCACGAAGCTGGTAGGGTGGAAAGAATCCCAGAATCAGAGCCAAGAAACCTGGGCCTCGCTACCGCCGTGGGCTCCTGCCTGGACCTTCCATCTGTACCTCCCTAGGCCTCAACCTCTGTGTCTGTGAAGTGGAGGCTGCAGCCCCTGCCAGGCACACTCAGCTCAAGCCAGACAAGCCCACATAGAGGTGGGGGCCACAAACACTTCTCCAGAGACAAGATCTGGAACATTTGCTGGGAGAGCAGGGGCATGCCCCTCCGGGCCCGGCCCCTCTGACCTCACCATGTTGCAATGGACTGTGGCTGTGGTGTCATCTGTTGTTCTGGGCAAGTGACTGTCTGAATTTGTATGTCCTTTCCCAAAAGCTGGATGGGGAAGGGAATATGTTTGCAAGTTCCTGGAAAGTCCAAAAACCATACTTACCTGCCTTTTTAATATTTCTATTAAAAAAGGTAAAAATAATATATATATTATTTTTGTATAAATATATATATAAATTGTGTGTGTATATATATATATATACACACACTCATCCTCAGTGTCCCCAATGACCCACAATTTCTCAAGATTGATCCCCACCACCACCCCTGTGCCCCAGCCCTGGTCCAGTCCCCTGGTTGTACTGGAGGAGGCTGGGTATGGGAAGTAGGGCCTGCAGCCGAGTCATCACAAACTAGAAGGGGACAAGTCACACCAAGTCCCTGGCCCATTCGGAAGATTGACTCCTATCTTCAACTTGAGGCATGAGCAGTGTGGGTAACTCCAAGCTATTAATTGACACTTAAAAATGCTTTTGGCCAGCTGGACATGGTGGTACATGCCTGTAATCCCAGCACTTGGGAGGCTGAGACAGGAGGATTGCAGGTTCAAGGCCAGCCTCAGCAACTTAGCAAGATCAAGCTTCAAAATAAAAAATTAAAGGGCTGGGGGAGGGTGTGTAGCTCTGAGGTAGAATGCCCCTGGGTTCAATCCCAAGTACCAAAAAAAAAATATTTTTGGGGGCCATGGCATCTGGTCTCATGACTGATAAGAATCAGAGAAGGCTGTGGCTCAGAGAAGGGGCATCCAATTTGATGGATCTTTAAACAGGGGCTTAACAGAAGAAAGTGTAATAAGTGATTAAGAACTTGAACTTCAGTGTCCTGTGCCTGAGGTAGAATCCCAGCTCTTCCACTGGCTATCCATGTGGCCTTGGGCAAATCAACTATCTTTTCTGAACCTCAACACTCCCCTTGTAAAGTGGAAATAATAACCCACTCCTAAAGGGATTGACGTATATGTGGGCCTCTCAGCACAGCAACTCACCCATGGTAAACCCTCAGTAAATAATAGAAATGTAGGCAGGACAGAGCTAGTGAGAACAAGCTGCCATTGCCAATATGTGACTGTGGGAGAGGCCCTTGCTTCAGTGAGTATGCCCCCCAGCCTTCCCTAGGAAACCAACCCTCAACACACTTAGTTTTTCTTTTTCTTTCTTCCTTCCTTTCTTCCTTTCTTTCTTTCTTTCTTTCTTTCTTTCTTTCTTCTTTCTTTCTTCCTTTCTTTCTTTCTTTCTTTTTCTTTCTCTCTCTCTCTCTTTGGTTTTTTGTTTTTGTTTTTGTTTTGAAACAGGGTCTTGTTAAGTTGCCAAGGCTGGCCTCAAACCTGCGATCCTCCTGTCTCAGCCTCCCAAGAACTGGGATTACAGGATCACGCCCAATTTCATCTGCTATCAGAAGCTAAGCGGGGTCTGGCCTGGTTAGTACTTGGATGGGAAACACCCTTGGTTTCTAAGTGTGCACCTGTGAGAATTTCTCAGACTGGCTCCCTACTCCAAGCCTGCCCCTTCCTGCACCAGCAGCCTGCCCTGCACTCCAGGAGAAGCTGCAGCCTTCAGAGAAGAAATTCCCCAGCTAAAAGAGGGGGCTGTTTATGACTCTGCATATGGATGGGGGGCAGAAGCTCAGAGAAAGGAAGGGACTCGCCCAGGGTCACAGAGCAGGCATGTGTCTGTGGCTATGCAAGTGCTTTGCTTTAGACAAGAGGAAACAGGTGCTAAGGCCAGGTATCACCAGGAAAAACCTCTGCACTTATCTCTTGTGGAGAAGTTAAAGCTTGCCTCAAAAGTGGAGAGATGTGGTGCAACACCCCCTCTCTCCAAAGCATTATTAGTTAGGCATTCTCTGCAGCGATTAGAAATAAACAGTAAGTTGTGCGGGTGTCAACACGCTTGCTCTCGGCTGAAGATGTGCTCACACTCACCGGAAATACCTACCTCAGCTAAGGTTGTCTCAAAGCCATTTGCTTTGGGAACAAGAGAGTTAACACAAGCACGCAAGCGTAGAGGTAGTTTATGGCTTGCATTAAGCAGAGACAACTATGTTCCTCAAATATGCAAGACCCAACATCTGGATAAATAAGGAAATGGGCCTGGAAGATGCAGTTTGGAGCATCCCTCCTAAAGAGAAGTCTCTCGGCCAAGGTCTTACACGGCATCACTGCCCTCCTGCTCCCCAGGCCCAGGGCGCTCCTCAAGGGCCCCAGAGTGCACGGGCAGAGGCTGGGAGGGTCCAGGCCCCATAGGAGCCCAGCTCTCCCTTCCTCCCATTCTCCTCTCAGCTCTGAGGGACAGAAGCATGCAGGCTCATGGCCATAAATCAGGAAGAGGCTAAATACAAAAGGGAGCCAGCTGTTAAATAAAACCACTGCTGCTCCAAGGGCCAAGAAATGATGGCCTCCACTACCCTGGGGGTGAGAAAATTAGTCAAATGTATACCACATGGTCTTCCCTAATTAACCTAGGCTTCCAGAGTTTACTCTCACTTCTGTTGGACATAGCGCTTCTTGGCAGAAAAGAATCTGGGCTGCTCCACAGATGTGGGGGTTTCTGGTTTTGGGTAGGAGTGGGTGTTCCAGCCATTGGACCAAGCATCCCTAGAGGGGAAGTCCTGGGAGCTGGAAGCCCAGAGAATGAGCATGCGCTTGGTAAGAGGCTTCTGGATGCCTGACCCCTACAGAGGATTAGGATGCAGGTAGACATGCTCAATTGGGTCCCTAACTCCACCTTAATCCTGTGTGGAAATAGGGATCCCAGAGTCCCTAATCAAGTACCTAGTTGTCTCACCTGCAGAGACCACCCACTTTGAAAGCCTAAGCTACCAGGCAGTAAAGGGATTGGCCCTGGTTCTGCTAGTCTTCTGTGTTCCGGCACACACCACAATTCTGAAAATGCAGTTCCTGGAAATGGGAAAAACCATTCCCTCCTCCATCTCCACTTTCTCAGCCCATCCGCACACTCACAACTACGTTCACAGGAAAGACAATTACCAGGAGTCCCCTAATAGAAGGGGTTAATTATTACAAGGCAGGAAAGCAGGGAGGGTGCTGCCCCCTCTACCTGGATACATAGTAACTCATGCTGTTTTTAAAAGGGTTTCCCTTAAGAAGAGACAACTGATGACGAGGAGGATGTGAACAGCAGGACAGCTTCAGCACCACCGCCGATGAACCCTGGAGAAGCTGGGCAGTACAGAGATCATGTGGTTAACGATTCACGCTGGCAGAGGCGACTCCAACTCTGCCCAGATCTAGCCCAGGGTGCCGAAATCAGTCTTCTCTTAAACCCCTGGAATCTTCAGACTAGCCAGGCGTGGTGGTGCACGCTTGTAATCCCAGTGCTTGGGAGGCTGAGACAAGAGGATGGCAGATTCACAGCCAGCCTCAGCAACTTAGTGAGGCCTTCTGCAACTTAGTGAGACCCTGTTTCAAAATCAAAATAAGACAGGGCTGGGGGTGTGGCTCAGAAGTAGAATGTCCCTGAATTCAATCCCCAGTACCACCAAAAAAAGAAGAGAAAAAAAAAAAACTTCAGACTTTGAACCTGGAAACAACAAAACACAAACAAGGGCAAAACCAGGACCAGCTCTGGGAGTGTGCGGCCTACGTAGCTGGTGACTCAGGACCCACTTGCCTTAATATTTTTCCATCACCCTCATGAGATGAATAATTTTGAACAGGAGGCCCCAGCATTTTTATTTTTGCACCAGGACCTGAAAATTACATCACCAGTCTCATGGCAAACTGTTAAAGACAAAACAAGACAACACTGCTGGAAAATGAGGCACAGGAGTCCACAGGCCAAGGCCCCTTCGCCCTCAGCTGAGTCAAATGCCCAATTATTTTCCAATTCTGAGCTAAAGAAAGTTTGAGCTACTTTGTTTTTTGCTCTTCACCTTTACTTTCTAACCCTGTCTTCTAAGCAAGCCCCTCTCTTCCCTGATCACACTCTGATAGAAAACAACCTAGTTTTTTGTTTTGTTGTTTTGTTTTGTTTTGTTTTGTTTTGTTGGTATTGGGGATTGAACCCAGCAGTGTTCTACCTCTGAGGTACACTCACAGCCCCCCCTTTTTTTTGAAACAAGGTCTAAGTTGCTGAGGCTGGCCTTGAACCTGCCATCCTCCTGTCTCAGCCTCCCACGTACTGGGATTACAGGCGTGTGCCACCACACCCAGCTAGAAACCCCCTTTCTGACATGCTGCTTCTGCAATTGATCTTGGTGAAGGGGAGTGTCCCAGCTCTGCCCATAGATAGCAGAAGGGAACAAGTACTTGTCAGTTTCCTCCTTCATCAAATGAGAGGGGATTGAGGAGGGCGTGGGGCAGCAAGAGGGACTAAGTTGGCCTTTACTGGCCTGCTTCTCAGTTGCTCAAAAATATTCACCCAGAACCAGGAGATGGTGGCACAGGCTTATAATGCCAGTACTAGGGAGGCTGAGACAGGAGGATCATGGATTTGAGGACAGACTCAGCAACTTAGTGAGACCTTCAGTAAGCTAGTGAGCCCCTGTTTCAAAATAAACAAATAAATAGATAGGGGCTGGAATATAGCTCAGAGGTAGAATATCCCTGGGTTTAAGCCTCAGTATCCAAAAAAAAAAAAAAATCGCCCAGAGAAGGTCTTGTCTTAGTCCATTTTCTGTTGCTGTAACAAGATAGGTGAAACTGGGTACTTTTACAGTAGCTTATTTGGCTCACAGTTCTGGAGGCTGGAAGATCCGAAAGCATGGCCGGACATCTGCATCACAACGGGGTGGCGGGCATCAGGTGGGGAGACAGAGCAAGCGGCCATCATGGGCCCCACCCTTATGAGCTCATCTAACCCTAACCACCTCCCAGAGGCCCCACCTCCAAAGACCTTCAGCTATGAATTTGGGGGCTAAATTTCCAACACATTCAATTTGGGGGGCATATTCAAAGCATAGCAAGTCTCTACAACAAGAGAGCAAGTGTGGGGCTGCGGGTGTAGCTCAATGAAAAAGTACTTGTGTAGCATGCAAGACGCCCTGGGTTTCATCCTCTGCACCACACACACACACACACAGTTTTGAAAACCCTGGGTTAAATAAAGTTAACTTTCTGAACTGCAGGACTGGTGATTCTCCGAGTCTGGGATGACAGCACTTTCCCAGCTTATTCTTCTAGAATCGCTCTGACTCCCACCCTCCCAGGGGACCATCGGGCTGATGAAACCTGGACCCAGACCCCCTCGCCTGCGTAAGTCATTATGAAGCTCCAGAAGTACCCTACCAAAGTGTTCACTGCACATATGTTCGTGTAAAATGTGAAGTAAGAGATGGTTACATCTATATTCTTTAAAAGAGCCTCTAAAATTGTATGAGCTTTGTACCACACAAGATGCATACCCTCCTCTACCCTTTTCCGCATCTGGAGACCCCACCCCTACATCATGCCAAACATCTTACAATGCACCCACATCCCACATTTAATGTAATTTATAAATAACTCTAGGAGTTGAGTTGGAATTGGCATAATGTCATTTGCCTAGTAGACTTTTAATTAAACATTCCCTCATATTGGTTTTGGTCGGTTGTAAGGGACGTTAATTTTGAAGGCGACATGTTTTCAATTTCCATGTTGCAATCATTTCCCTGGACCCAGGGAACGCCTCAGCTCATGAGTAGCAGGTCTATGGTGTGTGATGGATGAAACGGCACTGCACTCCATCAGCCTGTGCAGTTTGAGAAATGCCAAGCTTACAGTGCTGATTATTTGCGCAGTCATTTCCAATTCAATGGAAATGTCTACTTAATATCTAATTCAGACTAAAGAGAGATTGGAGTGGTGGGAGGAGTCAGTGTGTATTACAGAAATCGAACTTTTATTATTTTCAAGAAACAGCAGGTTTCCTTGAACTAGGCTAACAAGGTGTTATCTAACAAGACCTGAGGGGGCTGCTTTACTGGTTAGGACAAGATTGTTGTGTAATTAGCTTATCAACTCTCTACATGTAAATGAAGGCTTTTAAAGTCCTTGAAACTGGCTCTTGCTCTTAAGTAATTCAAATGTTTCCTCTTGATGCTCTTCATTTTCTCCAGCTTGGACACTTCTTCCCTTAATTAAGCATTTATGGAAGCCCATCTTTCTGCAAAACACCACTGTGCCTAGGGACTGAAATATGAATGAAACCCAATCCCTGCCCTCCACCCTCATATTGTCTAATCATGGGTCAGCAAACTTTCTGCAATGGGCCAGGTAGTTTAGAAAACCATCACTGTTGCTAGAACCTGCCTCTGCCCTTCTATGCACAGAAGCGACTACAGACAATGTATAAATGAGTGTGGCCACGTTCCAATAAAACTTTATTTGAAAAAACTACCTGGGCCACAGTTTGCTGAGCCCTGGTCTAATGAGAGAGACAGACATATAAATAATTGGCTGTGGGAAAGTATCAACCTAATTCTGTGCAATAAAGGAAGTGCTAACCCAGTGCTGGATCGCAGAAGGGAAGAAGTCATTGATGCCCAAGGAGGACGGAGCTTCCTGGAAGGGGCGTCTGAGTATAGAGTCATTGCCTCTTGGTTGAGGCCTTTATGGTTCCCCAGTTGCTTTGTTCTTTTTTAATATACTTCTATTGGTGCATTGTAATTATTGTAGTGAGGTTCAGTGTGATACAAACATACATGCACGCAGCCTGTGGTGTGAACCCTCCCAGCCCATCCCGCTCCCCTCCCCGTACATGTTGGTGAGACTGGTAGTGATGCCTTCATATAAGCCCACGATTATTTGAACTGTTTCCTTCATCAGTTCTCCTTTCCCTCTCCCCATTTCCCTCCCCCAACCCCCTTCCACTATTCTACTGGCCTCTCTCCTCATTTATCTGAAGTTCCTTTGATTTCCTGTTTTCTCTCTAGCTTTCACATAGGAGAGAAAACATACGGCCCTTGACTTTCTGAGACTGGCTGACCTCGTTTAGTGTAAGATTCTCTAGTTCCATCCATTTTCCCACAAATGACATAATTTTGTTCTTCTTCATGGCTGAGTAAAATTCCATTGTGTGTATACACCACATTTTCTAAATCCTTTCATGTGTTGACAGACACCTAGGTTGGTTCCATAATTTGGCTATTGTGAATTGTGCTGCTATAAACATGGACATGCATGTATCACTGTAGTGTTCTGACTTCGGTCCTTTGGGAAAGATCCCACGGAGTTGTATAGCTGGGTCATGTGGTGGTTCTATTCCTAGTCTTCTGAGGAACCTCTATATTTGTACTAATTTACACTATCACCACCAATGTATAAGAGTTCCTATTTCCTCACATCCTTGCCAGCACTTATTATTGTTTGCGTGTGTTTTTGTTTGTATGTATTTTTGTTTGTTTTATGATAGTGGGGATTGAACCAGAGGCATTCTACCTCTGAGCTACACCCCCAGACTATTTTATTCTTTATTTAGAAACAGGGTCTCTCTAAGTTGCTGAGAGCCTCACTAAATTGCTGAGGCTGGTTTCGAACCTGCGATTCTCCTGTCTCAGCCTCTGAAGTACTGGATTACAGTTGATGATTGCCTTCTAACTGGAGTTAGATGGAAGTGTTTTGTTCTCATCCAGTTTTCTTCCCCAGAGAGGCTAAGGGCCTCTGAGATCTGGAGTTTTCTTGCAACATTCATGGGGCCTAACTAAAATGTGTGCCGATTTTCCTGCCTGCAAAATCAGATTCTGAGTCAGTATTCTGTCACATAAGACTGACATTTTAAGAGCAAAACTGACATAGGTCTACTCTGGCTTTAGATAATCATTTCTCATTTGGAAACCACCCTGCTTTGGAGGAGAATTGAACAATGTAATCTCCTCCTGCAGGCAACCTCTGCTCCAACTCCTTTATTGTCCTTTGAGCACTTTCTCTTTGCATTTTCAATATCCAAATGCCATTTAGTTTATTGTGCCTTGTTTTCTCAGGGCTGGGCAAATAAAAGAACAAAGGAGGCTGTGAGCATCACTCTGCCTGTGCTATCACCGCTCTCAGGGGGGGGCTTAGCAGCCTGCAGCACCCATCCCCTGAACAGGCTGGGGCCAAGGCTGCTCCAGGTGCTGGACTATAAAGATCAAGAGGAGAAATGGCAAGGTGCTTTCTGCAAGCACTTGTGATAACCTATCTCCAACTCCACCAGGAACTAAGAAAATGATGACACCTGGCAGTAACAGGTAAGCGATAAGAACAGCAGGTCAGTGACTTACCCTGTATAATGGATGGAGCTGATAACAGCAAGACCCAGAGAGGGCTGGGTCAAAGGTCACAGCAGGAGTTGGCTTTAAGGACTTAGCCCCCTCCCATTCTCTCATCAGCCCCCCCTTCAAAGCCTCCACCAAATTAATATTCAATCTGTCTACCAACTACAGTGTGCTGGCTGTTCCACCCAGACAAGTCCCACCCCTGGGTCTGTTCTCTAGAGACACTGAAGCTCCCACTGCCACTCCTCCCTGGGGCACATTGGCAGGACAGTGCTTATGAATCTCCCCAACATGTGTAAGACTCCCCAGGAAGTAGAGGAAGACAAATCAGAGAATGCGAGGCCCAAAATGTAACTTGTCTCAGCATGTGAAGTATAGTCAGCACCCGCATGTGCCCTGCTCCTCACCTGTAAACTCTCCACTGCCTTGCGACTCTAGGATGGATACCAGACCCCAGCTCCCCCTCCCAGGAGCACGCCTCCTGCCCCGGCTACTGATGCCCCTACTGCTCCGGTGTGAAGACTCTGAGCCCTGGCAGAGTCCACAGCCCAGGGAGCCGGGAAGCCCTAGTCCCTGACCTACCTGAGTTACCGCCAACAGGGAACCTTCCTCTTTGAATAAACAAAACACCTGAGGGTGCAGCTCAGTGGTAGAATGCCCCTGGGTTCAATCCCCAGTATCAATAAAAATGAAAGTGGCCGCACTGGTCTAAAGCCCATGGCCTTGTCACCATCTCCTTCCTTATAAAGTTAAAGATGCGTTTAAGCTATTTTTTTGGGGGGGCGGTACCGGGGATTGAACCCAGGGGCGTTCTACCTCCGAGCTACACCCCCAGCCCTATTTTTTATCCTTTATTTTGAAACTGGGTCTCACGAAGTTGCGGAGGGCCTCACTAAGTAGCTGAGGTTGGCCGCGAACCCGGATCCTCTGGTCTCCGCCTCCCAAGGACTGGGATTACAAGCGTGTGCCACCACGCCTAGCTTTAAGCTATGTTTTGAGTAGGAGACAATGGAAGGTAGGAGGGCATGGAAGTTAACTTGTCTGCTCGGGGTAAGGGAAAGGGCCTCCTTTCTGGTCCCCACATCCCCACTCACACCCTTGGTCAGGCCAGAAGATAGTAGCCTTGGCCCCTGGGACCCTCTTGCACTTCTTGAGAAAACCTGGAGGCTCCCTTGGCAAAGGCCAGTGACAGAGAAGAGAAGGGCCCCCGCTCCCCTGCATCTCCTACACACCACTGAGCTCCTGGGCTCATAGCCATACCCCTACTCCTCACTATTACCTTTCCAGATTAAGTCAACGGGCACCCTAACCTTTGTCCCACCGTCCATGTGACTGGGGCCCCCCCAGTTCCCTCCGCTCTCCTGGGCCCTCTGAGACTTAGGTTCCAAGATGGAGGCTGCTCACAGTTCTGCAAGGCTCAGAGCCAGGCCAGCCCCAAGTGGGCCCCAGCTGGGCTGGTAGGTGTGTGCCATGAAGGCTGGAGATGTCTGCATCTGCAAATACTCCACCTTATTGTTTATGGACCAAGGCTCCCTTTCCAAAGAACAGCCCTTGAACCAGGCGTGGTATCACAGCCTGTAATCCCAGGACTTGGGAGGCTAAGGACAAGAGAATCACATGTTCAAGGCCAGCCTCAGCAACTTAGCAACACCCCGTTTCAAAATAAAAAGAGCTCAGAGGTGGAATATCTCTGAGTTCAATCCCCAGTACCACAAAAAAAAAAAAAAAAGAAGAAGAAGAGCAGGAGTGTCCAGCCCTCTTCTTCCAGCAGGACACAGGGTCAGTGGACTTATGGCCAGGCTCCTGGGATCCTAGGAACACACTCATTCAGGGAGGGGGCAGGGTACTAAGAGTTCATTAGAGCATGGGGATGACAACTGGACTTGGTCGGAGGGGATCCCAAGGCCCAGCCTTGTGCATGGCTGCCTGGCCATCCTCCTTCTCAGCCTCTCTGCACACTGTCTCTGACCTCCCTCCACCAGCACTTACCCCTGTCTTTCTCATCTTCTCAAGGCCTGAGAGCTTCTTTCTGCTGCTTCATGGTTTCTGTAGTGTCCCAACTTTAGCCTGCAAAACGCCAACCCCAGCCTCGCCTCTACCCTAAGACATCGCTTTGGCTTCGGCCTCCAGTGTTGCCTACCTCATTCTCTCTGGGTTTCTTACTTCCGGATACCAGGAGGCTGAATCTGCCTGCCCCACCTTTTCATGCCAAGCCACATCCCTGGTCACTGGTCCCTCAGTGGATTGATGCCCCTGGAGCAGGTTCCCTGCTGGACTCAGGCCATTGGGACCCACGGTGGAGACAGCCCCAGGCAGGCTGAGGACGGGGGCTGAGGTCGGGCCTTTTCCCTTGGAGTTTCTGCTCACCTGGTGGAAAGCCCCAGCTCTGCCCCTTCCTGGGCTCCTGGGTCTTGGACACATCACCAGGGATCACTGAGCTATGGCTTTCCTCTCTAGCTTCCAACTGGAGCTGTGCAGAGCCACGAATGAGCACCCAGGAGGGGAGCTCTCTCAAGCAGCCCAGGCAGGGGTCAGCAAGCCACTGAGGCATCTCCTGCTGTACTGCCCCAGCTTCCTCTCCACCTCCCCAGGGGTTACCCCCATGCAAGCTCTGGCTCCAGGCTGCCCCTTCCAGGAAGTCTTCCCCGATCACCCTTGCTCTCCTAGCCCTCGTCTCAGAGCGCCTGCCCTGCTTTCAGGCAGGCTCACACAGCATCAAACATAATCATACCCTGCCCGATCCCACAGGCTCATTATCCCACATGTGTGTATTATCTCCCCAGAGTGCCAGCCCACTGGCTGGAAACCAGGCCTTCACATTTAACCCCCTGAGTGCATTGCACAAGACTAGACAAACAGCAGGTGCCCAATTAATACTTGCTGATATACATTCCAAGGAATTAAGAGTCTAAGCTCAGCTTCCTCCTCTTTTAAGAGAAGACACGACCATGTTAATAACCAATACCTGTAAGGCATGATATATTTGGCAAAGACTTGCCACGTTTGTTGTCTCCATCAATGAGCATCCCGGGGAGGTGTGTGGAATCCCCCTACAATGCAGACTGAGCTCCAGTGAGAGTCACTGATTCGCCCGAGAGCACAGCTAGAGCCATAACTTGAACCCAGACCTTCTGACACCAAGCCCATTATTTTCTATCCTAAAGGGCTATGAGCCTTCAGCATCCTAATGGGGCTCAAAGGGTGGCTGGTAGTTTTGCTATAGAGAAAACTGTGAGCATTAGGAAATAAGCCACTTGTTTACACCAGATGCAGGGACCAGAGAGAAGGCAAGTTCTCACGGGATCTCAAAGAAGCGATGGGACGTGGACAGGTGGAAAGAGGCGGGGCCGGAGGCTTGGCAGAGCCAATGGAAAGGGAGCGAGCAGAAGATGTCTGCAGGCATGGCCGTGCAGCTGGCGCTGGGAGCCAGGAGCAGACACATGTAAAAGTCAAGGCCTGAGGGAGTCAGGGAGCACCGAGCCACAAGGCTCTCGAGTCCCAAGGACTGTTACCACAGCGTGAGCAAAGACGGGGCGGGAGATGCTTGCAAGCCCCCCCCCACTCATCAGGGGACTAGATGGAGGGGCAAGTGAGAATACACCAAGGTCATCTCCAGCCCCGAGCCAGAGAGATTGCTGAAATGTAGGTGTCATTCACCAACATGGGGATGGCAAAAATTGCCACTGATTTTGACTGGGAAGGAAACAGGCAGTATCGCACAATGTCAGATTTAATAATATCCTGTCGCCATGCACTCTCTCATTACTCCACACATGTTCATTATCTCCCCAGATTGTGTGTTAGCTGGCTTTTGCAAACTCTCTCTTCTCTTTTAGCCTCTACAGCTTCTCGTGCAGGGCTGAGCACTTAGCAGGAACCCGACGCATACCGGTGGATATGAATTTCAAGAAGATGAGATGGCCTTAAACCCACTTCAGAGAGGTAGATAGCAACTCAATATTTCCCTAAAGTACCTGCTGTAGCAGCTGGAGATACCGACAAAGCTCAACGAGGAAACACTGCCCCTCGAGGTAGAGAGCACCCCATCACTCGAAGTACCCAAGCAGAAACTAGACGACCAACTACCACAGCCTCCATGGAAGGAGTCCCTGCATTGGTAGCAAGACCAGACAGAAGAGCTCCTGCAGCCCCCACCATCTCTCAGACACTATGGTTCAAAAATGCTGTGAATTTGATCTACTTCACTGGCGTGTCCCATTCAGAAATAGCCAGACTGACTTAAAAAAGAAATCTCCGTGCCTCTTTCTATTTCTTTCAAACCCCTTAAATGTCAAGTTCCAGACCACTGCTCTGCCTTGCCGGGTGGTTGGATACCAAACCCATGAGCGCCGGGTTTAGAATCGTGCCTGGCGTGGCCGGAGGAGGAGTCTGACTTCATGCATTCCTAATGCACATCTATTTTTGCAGCCACGAGACACGTCGCCTTTCCTCGCTGTTCACATCAATATCACACAGGGACGCTGACACAGGGCCATCTGTCCTCGCAGACACGTTCTTTCTGGGAGGGGAGACGGAGAATGGGAGGGGGATAGATATGCATTTTTGTTCTAAGTCTGAAATTGACTTGGGATATGCTAGCTGCCAGGCTTGCACCGGCCAGAGATGCCCTTTGCCAGTCCCCACGGGGATAGAGTGTCTAGTATTTTTACCTCCTCCTGAAGTTTTGCACGGTCTGTTAATCCACCCAAGCATGCATACTGAATCACTTACTCTGCCTGTGGCATGCCAGCTCCTGGTCACATCTCCTTTCACTGTCCTTGACTCTCCTGGATGTCATGCCCTCCATAGGAGAAGGCATGGAGGTGGGGAGGGACAGGACCTGGCCAGGGACAGAGGAGGCAAATCCTTTCTGAGCACCCAGGGATGTATCCAAGCTGCAGGTTCAGCTGGGTGAAGTTCCAACTGGAGAGCCACAGTGGGAAGGACTCCTGGCCTATTGCTAGGGAAGTGGGGCTCTGGGTCAGTGTGGCTGTGACCCCAGGACCTGGCTGAGCCAGCCCTCTGGGAGAGTCCCACACTGTGGGAAAGGAGCCCCGGGAATGAGGCTACAGAAGAGCCATGCTGAGAGTACACCCGCACGGCTTGTGATGGGCTCGGCTCCTGGGTCCTTTGGGCGCTCGAACTGCTTTCCCATCTCCTTCTTCGGATAATACTTCCACCTTTTCTTTGACACACCACTCACTCCCTGTCCCAGTTGTCCCGAGAGGCCTGTCAATCAGGTGACTCCACCCTCCTTTGGTAAGGGCACAGGGGCGGGCCCAGTCAATCCAAATACCGCTGTGCAGGGGACTTCCGTGAGTAATGCAGGGAGGCACCCGCCATCCTGGGGTGGCCACAGAGAGACCGCCTGGGGCTCTTCTGCCAGAGCCAGAAAGATGGCTTCTCTCAATGGTTAACTGTTCAACTGAGAGAATGTGAGTGTTCTGGTTTGCATCTGGAATGTCCCCCAAAGGTTCCTGTGTGGAAGGCTTGGTCCTCAGCTGGTGGCACTATTAGAAGATGGTGGGAACTCTGTGAGGTGGGGCCTAGTTGGAGGAAGTTAGGTCACGGGCGGTGTGCCCCGGAAGATATATTGGAAGCCAAGGCCCCTCCTCCTGCTTTCTGCTTCTGGGCCGCTATGAGCTGAGGAGCTCCATCCGCCACGTGCGCCCCACCATGCCATACTGTCTCGACACAGGACCAACGCAATGGGGCTGAGTGACCATGAACCAAAACTTCTGAAACCATGAGCCAAGTAAACCTCCCCTCCTTTAAGTTGATCTATGCCGCGTATTTAACAGCAATGGGAAGCTGACCAACAAAATACATCTGAAAACACCAGTCACATTCTGGCCTGCATCACACACAGTGTGAAAAATAAAGCCAGCCAGAGACCACCAAAGCCAGGAAGAGGGGCAGGATGTGGTGACTTCCGCTGACCCCTGGTTCCGCCACGCCTAAGCCAACCCCTGCACTGGCCATCTATAAGGGCCAACAAACCCCCCTTCCCCAAAACTAATGTGACTTGAACTTGCAAGCAACAGTTTCCCCACTGCTGGCCACAGAGAACCTGTAGCTACAGCAGCATTCTAGAGCAGGGTCCCAGCGCTGCTTTGTGTTCACCCTCTGAGAATCTCCAAACCCTGAGCTGGGGTGTGAACTGGTGCAGGAGCCGCCCCCAGGCCCTGTCAGGCCTGATCGGAGGGCACCGCAGGCTGTACTGGCAAACGCAGTGGCAGAGCATCTTGAGCATCTTTGTGAGCACACGCCACAGCTGTCAGCTGTCCAAGGCTTGGCCAGAATCCCTGCAGGGCTGCACCTTCCGGACTATGGAAGCAGAGTCTGGTCTCAGGTGACTGCCACTTTGCTCCAGCTCTGGGAACAGCTTGGTATGACCCCTCGTCACACTGAGAAATGTCTCAGTGGGAAAAAGGGGCCTGAGCGTGGGGGAAGGGGCTTCAACCCTGCTCTTGGGCCATTACCGGAAGAAACATTATTTATACTCAGACCCAGAGACTGGTCACTCAGGCTTGCTAAATGAAAGGAAGCAATCCAGCCTCCAGGCAAATAGGGGGACACAGCTGACACCCACTGAACCACCCCCCTCTTCAACACTGAACCACCCCCCTCTTCAACACAAGGCAAATTTAGGCAAAGAGGGTGTGATCCAAAGTCACCAACACACACACAGATGAAGATAAGACCAGACAGTCATGCTCTGGAGGAACCCAGGACCTCTGGTTAGACCTTTTTCTTTTTCTTCTTCTTTTTTTTTTTATGGTACTAGAGATTGAACCCAGGGGCATTCTACCTCCAAGCTACACCCCCAGCCCTATTTTTTTATTATTATTTATTTGGAAACACTAGGTTGATGAGAGTCTCACTACTTCTGAGGCTGTCCTTGAACCTGCAATCCTCCTGTCTCAGCCTCCCAAGTACTGGGATTACAGGCATGCGCCATCACTCTCAGCCTGATTAGACCTTTACCTGAACAGAAAGGTCTGAGACAAACTTTCCTAATTAGTTTTCTCTTATTGTGGTAAAATTTGCATAACCTAAAGCTTACCATCTTATCCATTTGTAAGTGTACAATTATGCAACCAACACCACCATCCATCACAATAACATTTTTATCATCCCATACTGAAACTTTGTACTCATTAAATAATAATTTCCCACTCCTAAACCCTCAGCCCTTCATATCCTCTATTCTACTTCCTATGAACTTGCCTATTCTAGGAACTTCATTTTTTTTTTTTTTTTGCGGTACCGGCGATTGAACCCAGGGGTATTCTACCTCTGCGCTACACCCCCGGCCCTATTTTTTATATTTTATTTTGAAACCGGGTCTCACGAAGTTGCGGAGGGCCTCACTAAGTAGAGAGAGAGACAGAGAGACAGAGAGAGAGCGAGAGAGAGCTGAGGCTGGCCGCGAACCCGGATCCTCCGGTCTTCGCCTCCCAAAGTACTGGGATTACAAGCGTGCGCCACCACGCCCAGCCCTAGGAACTTCATTTAAGTGGAATCATTCAGTATTTGTCCTTTTCTGCCTGGCTTATTTCGCTTAGCGTGTTTTCAAAGTTCATCCAAGCTGTAGCACATATCAGGATCTCATTTCTTTTCATGACTGAATAATATTCCATTGTCTGATAACTCTATATTAAACTTTATGAGGACGTGCTGGGGGATATTTGAGTCTGTGATGAAAAGGCAGAGAGAATATGAGGGGCAGGGAGAAGGAACAGAAACCTTAGCTTCAGAGAGACCCCACTTGGTCCCACACTGTGGCTTTGGACCTGGACTTAAACTTCTGTGTCACTTGTTCATTGACAGAGTGGGGCTAGCATTCCCCTTGGGGTGTGGCGGGAGGAGAGTCACTGCCCACGGCTGCCCCCAGACCTCACCAGGAGATCTGCTTGGTTGAGAGGGATCCCTGAGCAATAGAAGCAGGGACCTCACTATGGTCGTATAGGTTATTCTCTGGACAAGGACACGTGTACAAGGGGGAAATCAGGTCCAAAATGTAGCCTACTGGATGCTCACCGGGCCATGTGGTCCAGCAGAGGGCTGTGCCCATCTCTTGTCTATTCCCACATGGCAATGAAAATGGAGCTTCTCAATTCAAATCTGACCCCATCTCCCCAAATTCTGTGGCTCCCCATTTCCCTAAGATAAAGTGCAAATTATACTCTGTGTCTTCCCAGGTCTGTAGCTCCAACCTCTCCCTGCCTCTATGGCTCTCCTGTCTACTCCTTGAACCTGATCCTCCAGCCCACCTGAAATTCTTCCCCTCATTTCAATGTGAAATTCTATCTCTCTAGTCCTCAGATGCAGAAACTGAAGTTCTGTCCATATCAATGCTATGTCCACGATCATGCTGTTAGTGAGAACAACACATCCAGGTTGGAATAAAAGTACATGCAGGCCAGGCATGGTGGCACACGCTTGTAATCCCAGTACTTGGGAGGCTGAGACAGGAGGATCATAGGTTCACGGCCAGCCTCAGCTACTTAGTGAAGTCCTCAGCAACTTAGTGAGACCCTATTTCAAAATAAAGAATAAAAAATAGGGCTGGGGGTGTAACTTGGAGGTAGAATGCCCCTGGGTTCAATCCCCAGCACCAAAGAAAAAAAATGGCACATGCAGAGCCAATAAACCCAAAGCCCACACTCTTTTGGCCACGATGTCAGAGTACAAAAAAAAAAAAAAAACTGGGGTGTGACACCAGTTTTGCTCTCAGTGGCTGAATGGCTTCGGGAAGTCACTGCCCTCAGAACCTCGGCCCTGCCTCATCCGAGCTCTGTAATCAGAAAGTGCCATACAACCCTACGGTCATCAGGGGTGTCGCGATGGGAGTATGTTATTGCTGTTACATGGGAGTCAGCTGGTCTCATCTCCTCTGCCTTCAATGGGAACTTTGTTGTGCCTTGTGAATAAAACCTGTCACGTGAGGCACAATTTGAATGGGAAAAAAATCCTGGCCAGAGCAGCTCCATTTCCAGTGGCCTGGGACATCAAAGAGGCTGCGGTACTCAGAGATTGCTAAAGCACTCTGAAGAGACATCCAACTCCGGCAGTTCATTTCCTTAACAAAGATTGGACCGAGCAGAGAAATGACACTGCAGGAATCTATTTCACAGACAAAGATTGAAAAAAATGAGAGAAAATGGGTTTCCGCTGCTGCAATCTGCAAATTGAAGCTCTTCGACCATCAGGCCAAGTAAAATCGCACTTGTGTCAGCATAGCAGGCTGCTGGGTGAGGCTAGTGGGGCTCCACACCAGGGGCCCCCAGATCTTGCTGGCCTCAGCCAAGGCCTACAGTGCTTTCACTTACCATGACAATCCTCTGGGATTTAGGGTCTCAAATAATCCTTTGGGAATTATCTGGAAATGCTGGCCACTGGCCCAGATAATCTTATCCCAACAGCATTCAATTAAGTCTGATACCACTGTAGAGCCTTAAACAGAGAGGAATCTATAACCCTCTTCCCACACCCAGATAGAGACATGTCCAGACAAAAGGTAACCAGCTTCCTCATATTTACATATTGCTTCTCCAAATTATGTACATGATCACATATCATACAGATACACCTATGACTCAGCCACTCCCCTCCAGGTCCTATCAGTCAGCTATTGCTGCATAACAAATTGCCTCAAAATTTAGTGGCTTAAAACAATAATAAACATCTAGTATGTCAATTCCTATGGGTCAAGAATTTGAGAGCTGTGTTCTTGGATGCTCATGGCTCTCATAAGATGCCAGCTGGGGCTCACTCTTACCAACAGTGAGTTGGTGCTGGCTGTTGACAGGGGGCCTGATTCTCATCACATGAACTTCACGGGGATGACAAGGCTGGAATCTCATTTATGACCTAACCTTAGAAGTCATATACTTACTTTCTGTCATATCCTACTGGTTTCCTAAGCCATCCCCCTTCAACCTGGGAAAGCATGAATTCCAGGAGGCCATAAACACTGGGCTATCTTGGAGGCTGATGACTCCACAGGCCTGAAGCCCCAGCAGTTCTCACTGATGTCACAGGCTGATGCGTACCAGGTGTTCACCATGGTCTCGTTCAGAGTAGCAGGGAACGGAAGCTCTCTGAGCAGAGCAGGAGATGTGCAGGATACCCACTATAAAATACTGTGCAGCAGATAAAAGAAAGGGATTAAATGTATATATGGCACCATGGATGGATCTTAAAAACATGGTGAAAAGGTAAGATACAGAATGAGCCTACTCACTGATATCAGTTAAAGGTGCAAGAAGATAAAATGACAAAACTCATTTTGTAAGAACATGCACAAATAGCAAGATACATGCTAAGCCCAGAATGGTTGCTAGTTGGAGTAGGTTGGGGTGAGAACAGGAGTGGGGAGCAGGAACTAACAGTCAGGGCCTTGTAGAAACCAGTAATAATGCAGTGCCATGACCTGAGAAATAAATAAACTCAAACCCTCTGCACCCGGGGACCAAAAGAATCCTTGCACAGGGAAACAAACCTCTTCCCCTACACCTGGGTCACCTGGAGCACCTGGGCCACCTACTATACTTGGGCTCTTGCCTAACTGCCTTTCAAGGTGGTTGATTTGTTGATGATGGTGATGACGATGGTGATGGTGGTAGTGGTTGTTGGGTGGGAAGATGGTTATTTGGTTTGTTTTGCATCCAAACTCATCTCCAACCCCAACCCTCTCTCTAGAATTCCAGGCTCCGTTCCCATCCTGGTGCTGCACAAATTGAATTCTTACCTTCCCTCCAAATCAGCTCTTCTCCCACAGGCTTTCCCTGGGGTGGGGTGGAGGGAGGGCTCCACCCCCGACTCAGCCGTCCAATCAGAAACTGCACTATCCGTCCTTCTGCCTCTCACTCCACCCCAGCTCTTAAAGGCCCTATAGATTCCAGTTCAAATTGCCATGACCCCTCTTTATAGCTAGGGCTTGTGTGTCTGCACACTAGGAAGAGCAGTGACAGGTGCCTTGTATCAACTAAGACACTGAGTTGCAAGTAACAAACTCACAAAAGAGCTCAATCTCATTCAAGCAAAAACTAGCACACCGTTAGCAAGCCCTGGTTTCTACTACCAAGCTCAGCTCTGAGCCTTCCTCCGGCAGGCATTACCTACCCACAGCTCTCAGACAGGCTCCTCTGGTGGTCACCAGCTGGTCTTAGCTCCTTGTAGCCTCGCATCCTTCAGGGAAATCTTGTTCCCAAGCACCATTGACTGTCTTGGGGCCATGTTACCACCCCTGAACTCACCACCATCGCTGGAGAGATGCTGATTGGCCAGCTGAGGCCCAACAGTGTGGGTAGAGTCACCTACTAGAAACACAAAGAACGACGTCAGACTTTCGTGGGGGTGGGGGGAGATTGAACCCAGGTCCTTGTGCATGCTGGGCAAATGCTCTACCACTGAGCCACATGAGAGTACAGCAGAATAGGGTCCTCCCTGCCAGTGGAATCAGGACACGGTGACCAGGCAAAGGGCACATGGGACCTGGTGGCTGACCAGACTGACGACCACAGCTGCCTCATGGAATGCAGTGAGATGTGCCCGGCCCTAGAACATTCTCAATAACTGGTTATCACCAACACCTCCATCAGCATTACTAACTTTTGGGTAGTGGAGCATTATTGATATAAGCTAGAAATTCTAAAAATTAGCAGCACAAGTAAACACAAGCCCTTATAGTCCTCAAGCATTCTTAGCAATAGGAGATCATGGCTGCTGAGTACCACCCCCATAAGCTAAAAGTTTTTACATGTCCCAACTTTGTTTTCTTTTTATTTTATTTTATTCATTTATTTATATTATTTATTTATTGATTTTCAGTGCTGCAGCTTAATCCCAGGGTCTCATACATACTAGAAAAGCAGGAAAGGACTCTACCACTGAGCCATATCCCCTACTTTGTGTGTGTGTGGAGGGGACACTGGGGATATTGAACCTGGGGGGGTCTACCTCCAAGCTACACCCTCAGGCCTTTTTACTTTTATTTTGAAACAGTTGTTGAAGCTGGCCTGGAACTTGTGATCCTCCTGTCTCAGCCTCCCAAGTACTGGGATTATAGGCATGTGCCACAACACCAGGCCCAGCCCTTTTTTAAATTTCATTTTGAGATAGGTTCTTGCTAAGTTGCCCAGTCTGGCCTTGACCTCCTGGGCTCAAGCAATCCTCCTGCCCGAGCCTCCCAAGCAGCCGGGACTACAGGCATGTGCCACAGAACCCAGCTACCTGTCACAACTTTCTAATAAGCACATACATTCTTCGATCATGGAGAGCATCTCAGTTTCAAATTTAAAATGCTTTACTCAAGTTAATCAGAATCTTCGGAGGAGAAGAAATCTTCCAGTTGATCAGAGTTCTACAGTGGTCACCCACAGAACCCAGGCCCCAACTTTCACCCAGGGTCTCGTCTCATTTGTTAAGTCTTTCCTGTGTCAAAGTGTGATCGCCTCACTAGAATGCGGGCTCCTGGAGGAGGAGGGCTGGGAGCCTGAGTTCCCAGAGCTGCCTGGAAGGGTGAAGACTTCCGAGTTGGTCGTCTGGCCGTCTGTCTGACTGACAGTACAGGCTGGATCGTGGCAGTTGGCAGAATTCCCATCTGTCTGCGCAGCCCACCTCCTCCAGCCCCGCTGTCAGCCAGGGCTTACGCCCCGTCCATTAGAGGCTCCGTTTGTGCCATTAACTGGAGCTTCGGCAACAGCTGCCGGCGGCAGGTGCAAAGCCAAACAGAGCCCGACTCTGCAGAGAAATCTTTCGCTCATCGGAGCCAGCTGTAGAGACGGTAGAGAGAAGTGGGAGGGGGGAGTTCCTTCTGAAAGCCAGCACAGAACAGGGAAAGTTTGGTCTAGGCCATTTTCATCTTGGAGTCAATCAGTCTGGTGGGCCAGCTGGCCTCCCACCCAGACACACCAGAGCCAAACTCCCCTCTTCATGGAGACGGGAGGGTCCCACCTGCTCCCCTCTCTTCCAAGAAGCCCTCACTCCACCTCCAAGCCCAGACTTCCCTCTGTCCCAGAGAGGGTAAGGGACCACCATGCAGAGCCTCCATGGATGGACTGGCAGATTCCCTATCGTCTGGAGCTTTTAGAAATGCAGACTCTCACCCCAGACCTCTGAATCAGAACCGCAGTCTAACAATTCCCCCAGGTGCACCTGAAAGTCTGAGGAACACTGCTTTGGACATCAGGCATTCATTTAACCTTTAAGCATTTTTATTAAGCCTCTACTCGATGTCTGGCACCATCATAGGCACTGGGGCACATCATGGACCAAGGAGATAAAGTATCCCTGTTCTGAAGGAGCTTAATTTCGAAAACAGACAATAAATAAGACATAAAAGTGTGCTAGTGGGTGACAGTCACTAAGGGGAAAAATGAAGTGGGGAAGAGGACCAGAGAATGCGGGGTGGGGAAGGGTGGTTGTAAAGATGAAGGGCCTGGGCGGAGGGACAGTGGCCAACAGTCCTGGTTTGTCTAAGAGTGAGGGGATTCCTGGGAGGTGAGACTCTCAGTTAGAAAACCAAGATAGTCCCAGGCAAACAGGAACAGCTGGTCACACTAGAAAGAGGGCTACAGTGGCAGATGAGCTCAGAGGAGGAGGGCAGCATCCCACAGAGCCTCGACACTCACCGTGTGACCCTCTGTGACCCTCCGCCCAGCAGCACTGCAGCCCTGCACTCTCAGGCCAGGGCCAGACCTCCTGAATCTGCCTTCTTACAAGGTCCCCAGGGGATCCGCGTGCTTGTCAGCTCCTTGCAGATCTTTGTAAGGACTCTGGCATTTACTCTGAGATGAGAGACCATCCTAGATGACATTCTTTAATGTTTTACAGGCTGCTGGGTTGAGAACAGAGGGAGGGGACCACTAAGGCAAGGCCAGGAATAATTCAGGTGAGCATTAAGAGCAAGAGTGATTGCTGGCCCCAGACTGGCTAAGAGAGAGGTGGTGGAAGTGGTTGGATTCCAGATGCATTTGAAGGGGAGTGGTCCCTGAGGAGTTAGGCAAATGAAATCCTTTCTACAAACGCTTCTTCCTAATCTCATCTCATTTGTATTAATCATTTGCATTAGTCCCTTCCTTCCACTGACATCTTTGGGGACCTGGCTATGGAAGTCTGGGTCCTGGAGGAAGGAGACCCACCAAGGGGAGGCAGTGCCCGCCCAGCCATTGCAGGACCGTTTGATGTGCTCTCTGATGAAGGAAACCCCAGGATCACAGAGAGAACCAGTCATGGGCAGGAATGAGGATTCAAAAGAAGGTCCCTGCAAAAGACGTGTCCTCACATCAAAGCTAAATCGCAGGGCGCCTTGGGTCAAGGATGTCACACACACAAGGAGCAGCTCCTGTAAGAGCCCAAGTGCTCCAGGGCAGGGAGTGCTCCCAGATATGGGCTCAGTGGGGTCACTGTGGGCCTGGGTACAGTCCTCGGTCCCCAGCTCATACCCCCATCACCCATAGGAGCAAGTCCAGTCTCGCAGCCTAAAGTCCAATGGCTTCTTCATTCAAACCCAAACATATTTTCAGTTACACCCCCAGCCCTCCCCTCCAAATCTACCCCTTCTCTGCAACCCCTCCTGGGCCATGCGCGCTCAGGTCTCCACACCATTTCCAGCCCTAGAACTGGGCAAATGGGACCCCGCTCTGGACCCAGTCTCTAAAAGGCCCTTCCTCTGGCCACGCCCCTCTTCTTGCATCAAGCAGTCCAGAGGGCCAAGGGGACGTGACCACTGGAGCCCACATGGACTCCTCCAGCCCCCCCAATCAGAACCCTGAAGTTCCCTGCTCCACTGGGCCCAGCCCACTTGCAGGGCTGTGCTCCGCCTCTGTCCCAGGCTAGTCCCGTTGAAGAGGAACAGGGTCCGTATGAGCAGCCAGGCCAGCTGTTTACAGGGCTATGTTGAGCCTGGATATGTGGACTCGGGTTCACAAAGTGTGGGACGCAGTCAGGGTGGGAAGTGAAGGGATGAGCTATTGGCCCACCTCATTCCAGCACAAACGTCCAAGGATTCCGAAAATTCTAAATTGGAACCTGCCTTCCAGATCACTGTGAGGATATATGTGTCCAAGATAAGCAGATAAACCTATTTGACTTAACAGATTGTTGGTGTGAGTTATGACTTTTTAATATTTAGACATCTGGTGCGTGGCCTCCATGTGCACTCTGACCCTGAGCTCCACAGATGTGCTGGCCAGACCTGGGGCTCAACAGTGACCCTGCAGTTCTCCTTGGAAAGCTCCTCCCCTCCACCGCTTGTTCCGTCTGAACTGAAAAACATTCAAGGCCCATGTGGAGATCATCTGCCATTTCTGCCTACCATCAATCCCATCCCCTTTTCAGCTGCCTAGACCTTCTTTTCTGGAAAAGAGTAGTCATTCCTTGTGGTTTGGGTGGGGCTGCTCCTAGGGGTAAGTCTGTTGGAACTATCAGGAAAGACCATCTCTTTATGATGGAAAGACCGCCGCACAGAGGGAAGAAAGCAGACAGGGAGTGGAATTGGAGGGAGACAGAGGAACCTTGTCTGGGTCCCTAGATCCAGTGGTACCTGAAGCTCTTCTACCTTTGGACTTCAGGATTATGTAAGCCAATAAATGCTTCCTTATTTATTTATTTATTCATTTATGTATTTATTGAATAGGCCTTAGAAATTAAGGGTAAAACTTCCTATTTGATGTGTGTAGAACCTGAGACTCAGAAAGGTGAAATGGTTTGTCCCAATTCACACAGCAGATTAGAACCAGAGCTGAGACTGAAATGACAATACCCTTCCTCCCAGCCGTGACCCTGCATTCCCTTCTGCGTGTCACGTGTGCATTCCCTGGTGCTCTAGACCAGAGCGGCAGCCTCTCCCCCACCCCCAGCCCCCTCCAAGAGGCGGGGTGAGAGCACAGTTCTCACACATACCCATTCTTACCCTGCATTTATGTTTCCGGCCCATCGGTTCCTGGGGTGTTGCGTCCCAATTCCAGCGGCAAATCCCTTGAGGGAAGAATGCCCCCACCCCTCCTTCTGTAGCTCCACTGGGCCCAGCTCCTCACAGAGCACGTCGTAGGGCTGCAAGAGGATTCGTTCCGTTACCAAAGGCCCAGATGTGTGATTGGCTCAGTCCAGGCTCCTTTTCCATCAAGTGCGCCATCTCTGAGCTAATGTCTCTTGCAGGCAAGCCTTTTTTATCTAACAAGCTATTTCCCAGGCCATTAGGAGGAACTGCAACCAGAGGCAGGAATGCTATGTTGCTTTTTTCTCCATTTCCTTTTGTTTTCAATTTTCTGCCTGCGGAGTTCTTTTCTCCCCCCCCCTTCTTCTTTCACAGCCCAAGTTGCTAAATTGCACATCGCCAGCAACTCCTGTGAGTTTAGTCCTTAAGTGTTACATGTCTGTAACAGATACCCCATAAGCGGCACTTATCTTCAGGAGGGGCTGGCGAAGCACGCTAAAATTACATTTCCATTTCGGTTCCTATGTTTTTAAGCTGTTATTTTAGCATTTCTGACTAGTTCACAGTTGACACCTACTGATGGAAAATTAAATGAAACTTGGCCAAGAATGAGCCTTCCCTCTTCTCCCCAGGCTAGGAATTAGCTCTTTTTTTTTTTTTTTATAAGGAGACACAGCTGTGGAAGGGCAGAAAGACTCCCAGACTTAGAAACGAAGGTCTGCAGGACAGCCCCTGCTCTGCCAGATAAGTGGCCCTTGGGCCCTGGAGGCAAATCACCTGCAACCTCTGAACCTGCCCACCCTCACCTGTGGATGGGGACCACACCTGCACAGCGGGCTACTGTGAGGTCTTATATGATGTGAGCGTATCTGACCATACAACCAGAACGTGAATACTGTGACAATTCTTGGCACATGGCAGGTGTGCAACACGTTAGTTGTGTCTAAGTTAGTCCTATTTTTCTTAGCCATTTGATCTGATACCCTTTGGATTGGTTTATGCTCTAGCCTGGTTAAATGAGGGATTGCATGAGAGAATTATGGGGCGCTACTCCTTCCTGGTTAAGTAGTAGGCCATGCCCCAAATATAGGCTACCCTGACTCCATCAGTTAAAGCACCTTATTCTGGGAATCACATCCAAACTCCAGAGAGCCACATGCAACACCAACTAGCTCCCGCCTTCCTCTCCCCTTCCTGTCTCCTCTCCTGCCTCCACCCCAGCTGAAGCCCCGGGCCTTGTCCTCCAGCTGCGTGGAAGGCCCTTTCCCTGCCTCTCAGCCCGACTGACTCCTCCTCACACGCTCTTTCCCTACTCCTGTCTTTGGACTCCCCAGTCCAGTGCATCCCCTTTAGGATGGTCTTACCAGCGGTCTTACCCAGCTCCCACTAGTCTGCAGGTGCCTGGGAGGCATGAACTCTGTCCTGTTCATCTTTTATCCCTGGTGCTTGGAGTATGGGAGGAGCTCAGAAAATACTCCCTAAAAGCATAAAAGGATTAATCAATACATAGAAAATAAATAAGTGAAAGTGTCGATATACAAAGACAGAAAATATCTCTCAACTAATATACAAATTCATATAATTCCAACCCATATTCTAATGTGGGTTTGATGAAACTTGAAACATTTCTGAATTATAAGTTGTCCAAAGTTATCCGAAGAGGCAATTCATAAGAATAAACAGGATAAAGCCGGGCGTGGTGGCGCATGCTTGTAATCCCAGTACTAGGAGGCTGAGACAGGAGGATCACAGGTTCAAGGATAGCCTTGACAACATAGTGAGATTCTCAGCAACCTAGTGAGACCCTGTTTCAAACTAAAAATTAAAATAGGGCTGGGGGTGTGGCTCAGAGGTAGAACTCCCCTGGGTTCAATCCCCAGTACCAAAAACAAAAAAAGAATAAACAGGATAAGCTTGAAAAATCTCTTCTACTAAATATCAAAATGTAACAAAGTTTTACCAATTAAAATAGTTAATCCTTATAGAACACTAGGGAAATGGATGGATGGATTAGACTTGTACACCTATGTATACGAGGACTGGGGGCAGGAGAAACAGGACATCTTTTATCAGCGGGGATAGACCAGCCACTTAAAAACAAATGGGAGCCGGATGTGGTGGTGCACGCCTATAATCCCAGTACCTGCGAGGCTGAGACAGGAGGATCACAGGTTTGTGGCCAGTTTTGGCAACTTAGCAAGACCTTCAGCAACTTAGTGAGACCCTGTTTCAAATTTAAAAATTTTTAAAGGGCTGGGGTTGTAGCTTGGAGGTAGACTGCCCCTGGGTTCAATCCCCAGGAAAAAGAAAATAAGGAAAGTCAACAGCCAGGCGTCTATATGGAACGAAGCAAAAGTCTGCCTTGCTATCAGCCGGGACAGGCTGGCTATGCCGTGGTAATCAATTGCCCCCAAAGCTCAGGGACTTACCTCAGTGAAAGCTGGTTTCTGGCTCAGGGAACATGTCCATGACAGTTGACGGGAGGCTCTGCTCTTTAAAATCACACAGGCACCGCCGAGGGAGCAATCACCATCCCAAACATTGCCAAAGATGTCTGGACACAGGCGGGATGGCCTTCCATTAGAAATGAAGTGCCCAGTCCTGATGTAAACCGTGGGTCCGCCTCAGAACCCTGGATAGAGGTAGTCGCCAGCCTCATACTGTCAAGAGGAGAGAACCAGAAACATCTGGTGGGGAATACAATAGCTACGCGTCGCGTTCGCCATTTCACTCCCCTCACCCAAGAGAGTATTTTCAATTATTTTTTCAAAAGTAAAGTATAAGCTGGTGTGGTGGCGCACGCTTGTAATCCCAGTACTTGGGAGGCTGAGACCGGAGGATCCGGGTTCGTGGCCAGCCTCAGCTACTTAGTGAGGCCCTCTGCAACTTAGCCAGCCCCTGTTTCAAAATAAAGAATAAAAAATAGGGCTGGGGGTGTAGCTCAGAGGTAGAATGCCCCTGGGTTCAACCCCCGGTACCAAAAAAAAAGTAAAGTATAAGGAACTTTTTTTGTAATCTTAGAGAGGAAGAGACCTTCTATTTTAACTGAGGTAGTGCTACAGTTGTGGACATAGAAAGATGTTCGCGACACACTTGTATGATCTCTCTGGTCACTGACATAGCCATAATGGACCCTAAGCACCAAGCAAGACCAGCACACATCAGCTCTATTGACAGTCGAGGAGGAAAGGACCCAGAGGAGTCCGAGCTCATTCCATAAGCCCAGACCTGACTTTTCACCAGTTGGAAATCAATTTCAGTTTTTAAAAAGTCCCTATTATTAAAATACTAATTCTTCTGGAATACTTAAACATAGAAAGGAAAGACTCCAGCAGTCACTGAGCCTTGGTATGAAAATGATATAATTGATTGACTGGCTTAGGTCGCCCACCAAACAGGCCCCACAGCGGGGATTCAGAGTCGGCTCTGACAATGGATAGCGGTTTCCCACTTCAAGCTTTTCCTCAATTCTCCAGATTGTACCCTCATGTTAAACCGGATCACCAGGAAGGTGCTGGATGGAGCCCTTGGTGTCCTGCCACTGAACAGAGCTGCGCTGACCAACCTCTGACTCTAAAATTACAGCTTGGCCTTCACCAGTATAACCACTTCTATTTCTCTAAAACCTGAAGCCAAAGACACGTGACTCCTGCTGCTCTGTACTGGGCACTCCCTCCATAGGGAAATCGCGCCCTAAACACCTGTCCTTGGTGCCATCCTGCTGAACAGCCAGCCCTTCCTGCAGGCACTGAGAACACGGTGACCCTGTTCTGTGCCCACACCCACTTGCCTCTTCTATTTAAAAGCTCAGAGCCAGCGCAGTGGCACACGCCTATAATCCCAGTACTTGGGAGGCTGAGACAGGAGGCTCGCAGGTTCAAGGCCAGCCTCAGCCACTTAGCGAGCCTGTGTTTCAAAATAAAAAATAAAAAGGGCTGGAGTGTAGCTCAGTGGTAGAATACCCCTGGGTTAAGTCCCCCAGGAAAGAAAAAAGAAAGAGAGAGGAAGGAAGGAAGGAAGGAAGGAAGGAAGGCAGGCAAGAAGGGAGGGAGGAAGGGAGGGAGGGAGGAGAAAGGGAAAGAGGGAGGGAGGGAAGGAAGGAAAGAAAAGAAGAGAGAGAGACCCTGTTTCAAAATGAAAAGGGTTGGGGGCGTAACTCAAAGATAGAATGCCCTTAGGTTCGGTACCAAAAAAACAAAGCTCAGAATCATGTTTCTCCTTGAGTAGCTGAGAGCATCTCGCCAGAGTTGTGGGATGCTGTTTTCCACTCCCCACTACCTCGCTATATTTTCGTTTTTCTTCTGCAGGACGAGCTTTCGTCCCGCTGTGCCTTTGGCCTCAGTGAACTTCCAAGGGGCACAGACAGCCTAGGCTGGGAGCCCAGCTCCACAAGACCTAGGAAAGTTAAGTTCTTTGGTTACCAAGGAAAAACCTAAATAAACCCACTAGCTTCACGTGCTCTTACTCGCCTTAAAAATCACTAATGTAGGAGGTCACGCAGCTGGGCAAGGCATTATTAGTCTTCCACTGGCTCTTCTGTGGACCACGCCCCCGCTGTGCAGGTTATGATGATAACAGTGGCTGAGGTTACCCTTCGGGGACCACAAGGCCACCTTTGCTGAAAACACTTCTTCTTCACCTGGGCCCACGGGTGTCCGACAGTGACTGGAATGGGATGAAAAGGTTCGGCACCTCTGTCTCTAGACCGTGCCTGTCTCCTTCACTGCCTTAACCTTTTGGTTGGATTCTCCTCAGCGCTGCCTATAGACATGGTAACCATTTGAGATGTTTGATCTAAAATTATCATATAGGGCTAACTGGACCTAGACTTGCCTGATCTCTTCCCCTGCCCCTTAAGGCTAAAGACACCTACCAGTCACCATTACCAGAAACACCAGACCGTGAACAGAATGCCAAGAGATGGCCCCCAAAATCCTGAAAGCGTTCCAACTACTTCCGGAAAAAAAAAACAGGAATACTCCTCCCCTTGATTGGCCTCTCCCTCTCCCTCATTATTCCTATGGGATCTGTAACCCCTTGACCCCCTGGGGCTGAGAAGCTGATTGTGAGCTTCTCCATTCTTTGGCCACTGAATGAAGTCTTTCTTCTTTCTTTCTCCCCAGCACTCCTCTCTCCGGCATTGGGTTTCCGTGGGATGAGCCTGGGTTCCGTGAGTTTTCATCCTTGGTTCCCCTGTCTGTGTAAAGGGAGTGGTAATCACAGATCTATCTCTGAGGATCAAAGGAAAGAGTGCTACTGTACCTCCACACAGAAAACACCCTTAGGGGGTAAAATTGCTGTTTTACTCCAAAATGGTTGTATGTTGGCAATTTCATGTGATTTAACCTAATGGGCTTATTAACAAAAATGGATACACTGTAAATAAATACAATGCACATCCTCAACTCATCAGACATAATTGGACATTTGGATGATTTCCTCTTTGGGAGGAGAGGTCATTTTGGAGCTCCAAGAAGGTCTTGCAGAGGCCTCGGGGTGCTAGGGAGGGGCAGTGGAGTATGGGGTGGCAGCTGAGGACCCAGGGACAGCGGCAAAGGGTCTCAGAAGGGAGGTGGGAAAGTGGGAAGGAAAGCATTCTGGGCTCCAACATTGCTCCATCTACCCCATACCTAGGCCTCCCTCTCCTCGAGTTGTTCCGACAAAGCCTGCCCCAGCACTGCCGATTCCTTCAGAGGGCTTAGGTCTCTGTGACCCATCAGGCTTAGCTTGGAGCCTCAACAGAGTAAGGGCTTGGAAAGCATTGTCTGAAAGACAACTTCACTGAGATCGCCATCTTCCCTGGGAGTCCGTCCAGCATCCCACTGAGAAGTGAAAGATGAATCTTTTAATGCTGTTGCACTTGGAAGCAAACGAGGGCCTGGGGGGATAAAAGCAGCCCAGTAGGACAGGGGCCAGTGGCAGCAGAGAAATTTCCACACTGAGAAACAAGCTCAGTCGGGAAGGGAGAACTCAGGACTTGTGGAGCTGCTGCATTGACTAGCAAGCTCACTGCCATTCAGTTAGATGGTTTATTGGGGGCGCCTTGGAGGGCAGCTGAGAGAAACAGAGTGGGTGGGGTGAGAGATGCCAGCCCTTCCCCCCCGCCATCCAGGCTAAGCAACCTGGAAGGCATCCCTTCCCTGGTAGATGTAAACGCATCAATCTGGGCGTACCTCTGTCCCATCATGCCGGCTCACCTTGGCAATCCACTTAACCCCCGGGGCTTCAATTTCCCCAGCTGTAAATTGAGCTCAACCTCTGAGCCACCCATTCCCGCATTTTGAGCAAAGCCCCAGAAATCCCGCAGCCCACCTCCATGGAGGCAGCAGCACAAAAGAGAGCGATTTAGAACCAGAGCCCTGGTGCATGGCATCAGGGACCTGAGACTGGGCTCCATTCCTGAGCGGTGCGGCTGCAGCTGGGGATTACAGGGACGCCTCCGGAGGCCGCCACCGGTGGCACCGCCTGCCCGAGAGGCTCCGCTCTTGTCAGAATATTAACACCCTGGATGCATTTGTGTGTTACTCATGATTGCGACCACGGTTCCAAAAGGATTATGCAGCATGCATATTTATGAGACAAGCCCAGACAAAGACTACCACATTTTAAAAGATGCAATTATCTCTAAAAAGTTCAGCTTTATTTTCATGCTAATGAATACAATATTTTTAAGCAAACCTAATTGGTTTGCCTGGGCTCCCATAAAAGCTCTCAACTCATTAGAGCTCCGAGGTCCCCTTCAAAAGGGGCTTTAGAGGGAGCTGGGGGGCGCGGGAGGGGGCTGGTGCCCATGAAGCGCATTTTCAGAACTTTTCAGTCTGTGTGCTGCCCTGCCCCCTCCCCTTCCCAAGCCCTCTGGCTGGGTGACTGTGGCGGTCTTTCAGGAGGGCCACCCTGGGAGTCTGGGCCCTGGGAATGAGGAGGTGGGGGGGAAGGAGGGCCAAAGGGATGTCCACTCTTACCTCTGCAGAGGAAGCCACCAGTGCCCCTGCCACCACACAACACACCACAGTCCCCAAACCTCGGTCTCCCTGGTACATGCTGGAATTCCACCCAGAAATGGCATCTTCTCCCACCAGGCCATCAACCAGGGCTTTGGGCTGGAACAAAGTAGAGGGGCTGCTGGGACCGAGGCCCCCCTGCCAGATGCCCCCATGCTCTGAAATCTGTCCTGTGCTATGCCATCACCACCAGCTTTCAGATTCAGTTCCTACTTTCGAAGCATCTCATATCTATTTTCTCATCACCCACCGTTGTGAAATGCAGGTTTGTGATTTTGCAAATGAGAAAAACCGAGGCACAAGCCTGCAGAGTGACTTTGTGCCAACCTGCAGGCCCCAGATGTTCTCTATGATAAACCAGAGATAATCCTGTGTAAAGGGGATTACACAGCCGGGCGTGGTGGCCCACACCTGTAATCATAGTACTTGGGAGGCTGAGACAGGAGTACTGCAGGTTCGAGGCCAACCTCAGCAATGAAGCGAGACTCTCAGCAACCTAGTGAGACCCTGTTTCAAAAAAAAAAGGAAAAAAGGGTGGGAGATATAGCTTGAAGGTCGAATGTTCCTGGTTTAATCCCCAGTACCACAAAAAGGGGGCGGCTCTCCTCTGCCACCTGAGTATCCACCCTACTTCCTTCCATGTCTTGATCACCTCCCTCCAGCATACCCTGAGATCCTTTTCGTACAGGCCTGAGTAGGCCGCCCTGATCCTCAGCCCCAGGACATAGTGCACAGCAATGACATAAAGCCAGGATCCAAGTGTAAAAGCAGAACAAGGTTTGAGGTTTGTGTAAGTTAGCCATGCAGGGTGTGATCCCACCCTTGGCTGGGGACAGACTCGCAGGGTCAAGCTCAGGGTGCTGACAGGAAGAAGGCTCAGGAAGGAGACTGACAGAAAGGAAGGTATTAACTGGTATAAAGCCAAGCCGAGTAATCC
Organism: Glis glis; assembly: GCA_004027185.1. Lineage (NCBI taxonomy): Eukaryota > Metazoa > Chordata > Mammalia > Rodentia > Gliridae > Glis > Glis glis. The sequence continues at coordinate 46,577 of PVJS01005119.1, forward strand.
AAGAGGAGTGGGACAGTATTCCAGAAAGGGCCATGTGGCCCCAGCAACAGGCAGACCCCGAAGGCAGCCGCTGGGTGGCCAGGCCGGGAGCAGCCAGCTGCTGAGGAGGTGGGAGGCAGAAGTGAGGCCTTAGTGGGGTCTGTGACTTAGTAACATCTCCTGCACGCTCCCTGGTGCTCTGGCCTCTTGGGAAACATTATTTCTCATTTTATACATAAGTAATCAGAAGCCTAAGGTGGGGCTGTCTGAGCATGCGCAGCGTGTGCTGGGGCCAGGGTTAGGGTTAGGTCTCAGACCTCGGTCTCCACGTTGGCTATCATTTTCCCTAATTCACCACAAGTCAGATCTGCAAGGCTTGAATAATAAGATCAAGAGTTGGGCTACTAGCTTATGGACAACGGGGTGCAGGCAAAGTCTACAAGCAGGGGAATGACTTGGACACCCCGAAGTTAAGGAATGAGCATTAGATGGCAGGTGGCAAGAGAAAGTCAGGGCCAATGTAGGGGGAATATTATTTTGAGTTTAGCAAAAGGATAAATGCAAGGCTCTCAAAGCTTCTCCACTGGTCCTTCCAGCAGTCCCCAGGGGGACAGCCCAAGGGGCTTTGGGAATTGAACTTCTGACCTGGGGGTGTCACTGTAGGGACCCAACCAAAGCTCCGAGACAGACACTGCACCCCAGTCTTTACACCAGTCTAATTGGCTTAGATTTATCAAAGTAATTTTTAAGGGGGAATTTTATATGAAGGTAATTACGCTCAGCCGAACTAATTTTATTAAACAATGCTGCCTTAATGACAAACAAATCTGTTATTAATTTGTAACTGAGCAGCTATTTCATTCAATTTGAAGCATCAGTAATGAGCCCTGTGGCCACTGCAGCCCAGAAGCGCCCCTTTCCGTGAAAGGCAGCTCCACCCAAGGCTGGGACCGGGCCTGGCCCCAGCTCTGCCATGGACACTTGTGACCCCCAAGGGCTCCTCTCTCTGAGCTGTTTCTCTCTGTGAAATGCAGGTGTCACACTAGAAGTGCCCTGGGGAATGCCCACTTAGCAGCCTTCAGGGCTAAGGGTCTGGATGGATGGTTAGCGATAATTGTGTGCCTCAGTTTTCTCATCTGTGAACTGGGGATAGCAACAGGGCTGTCTCACAGGGGAATTGTGAGCATCAATTTAGTGAGCATGTGTAAAGCATTTAAGGCACTGCCCAGACATATAAGAAGCATTATATAAAAGCTTCTCTCTTTTTTTTGGAACTGGGGATTGAACCCAGGGGCATTCTACCTTCAACCTCCACCTCCATTATTTTTTATTTTGAAACAGGGTCCCACTAAGTTTCTGAGGGTGGTCTAGAACCCGCGATCCTCCTGTCTCAGTCTCCCAAGTACTGGGATTACAGGTGTGCGCCACTATGCCTAGCTAGCGTCTCATATTTTACTTACATTCCCTGCACCAGGAATGTGGGCTGGGGATAGCAGGGAGCCAGCTGTCATAAATGGAAGGGAGGCCCTGCCTCCCCCAGTCACTAGCACCCTTGATTCTGGATTTTCTTGGATCCCACCCCCTTCAAGACGGATGACAGTCATTGTCATCACTAAGACAGTGGAGAGAGGCCAGGGAATAGGATTCTATTCTCCCCCCTGCGCTCAGGTGACATGCAGGACTGTGCTTCTGCCTCCTTAGCTCTCTAAGCAGGCATCTATACTGCCCTGAATGTCACTGGCCATCCTAGGGAACAGACAGGATCACTGGGTGCCTCTCAAACGTATGAGCGGGTCAGGACACCTGGAGAGCTCACGGGAAAGTGCTGCCCCCGTGCCCTGTCCTGAGACGATACCACAGACTTCTCCCTAGATCCTTGCACTTGGGACACCTCTTGAGAATGCCCGAGCCTCTGGCAGTGAGTTCTGCAAGGCACCCACTCCCGCCACCCTTGTGGTCCTCCAGTGCCCATGTTACAGAGGATAGAAGAGCAGTTTCCAGAAGAAAAGGAACTCACCTGCTAATGGAGAGTCAGGGGTGTTATCCACCACCGGACCACGGGCACCTCGGCCTTTGGAACGCATGGGCTGGGGCAGGAGCCCAACGGTGTGTGCAGCTTTGGTTACTTCGGGGCCATGCTGACGAGATGCCTCTGAGTCCGCCTGCCACGGAGACCTGCCGTCGCTGCCACGAAAAGCACAGGAACAGGAAGCACTTGAGATTCAGCCTTTCAGCAAGTAGCTATTAACATCCGATCAGCCGGCTGTCACAGAGACAACCGCCTACCCAGGGACACAAGAGCCCCCAGGCCCGTCACAGCGCCTGACTTTCTGCAACTAGGCTTCCTTGGGAGGAGGTGTTGTCTCTCCAGAAGGTCTGTATTAAATCTCAACATGCAAACTTTCAGGAACCATTTAGCCCCTTAGCAGGCCCTCATCCCTCCCTTCTTCCCCACTCCTCCCTCCATCCCAAAGCAAAATTCCACCCATCCTTTGCACTGAACTCAATTCCCACCTCCTCCCAGAAGCCTTCCTGTGCCTCTCCGCATCTTCCTGCTTCCCTCTAGGTGGGTGGAGACCACGTGGCCTCTGCTGGCCAATGAAATGTGACTGGGAGGATCACACATTTTCACAAAGCTGAGGCAGTAAGAAACTGGTTACAAGTAATAGAACCCCAGACTCACAGTGAATTAAGGGCTTGGATTCACTCATGTAACAAGGAGTCCCACCACAGGCAACCCCAGGGTGGCCTGGGCAACTCACTCACAACCTCAAGAAACGGGATTCTGTCTCTCTTTCTGCTCTGCCAATTTCACCACAGTGGCTTCTGTCCTCAACTCATGGTTCCAAGACAGCTTCGTGACGGTGTATTCGTCATCTATGGCTATGTAACAAATATCCCCAAAACTTTGTGGCTTAAAATGGCAATAATCAGTTATGGTCTCCTACAGTTACTGCCGGGGTGGAGTTCTGGAGCTTCCTGGCTAGGGAAATTCCACCCATCCTAGAGAGTGCACGTCCACGATGGCTCACTCAACTGCATGACTGGCAAGTTGGACTGGTTGTTGGGAGACCCTGGCTTTTCCCCACAAGATTCTCCCCATGAGCCACTTGACCATGCTCATGAAACGCCGGCTGGCTCCCCCAGACTGAGACATCCATGAAAGTAAAGCTGAAACATCAATGTCATTGTTAGCCTCGAATGTCACACACCTTCACATTTTTTTTATATTCTCTTAATTAGAATCAAGTCACTAGGTCTAGCCCCTGGTCAAGGGTCAGGGAAATAGGCTCCACATTTGGGAGAGAGGAAGGTGAAAAAATTGATGGGCATATTTTTAAAACCACCACAAATATTAATATGTTGTCCATACTGGAGGAGAGGGAGCCTTCCCTCCTCTCCTCCACGAGGCTCCCTCTCACACCACTCAGCCATCATAGAAAGCTTTTCTGGGAAGTCTCTGCAAGCCTTACATAATTGGCCAGAATTCAGTCACGTGCTTGCCTCTAGACCAATCACTGGCAAAGGGAAACAGTCCCACAACCGATCATGAATCTTCCTCTGAACTTGAGCACATTTCTGCCTTTAAAGTAGGTTTCCAGAAGCAAGGGAAAAGGAAAGAATGGCTGCTGGGTGGGCAGGCAAGAGTGCCAGCCGTGTCGCTCTGTTTACTGGGCTAGACACTGCGGTGGTGACAATCCACCAAGAGGAAGCCGGGTTACTTTTCCAGCTGCTTTCCATACTGTCAACCAGATGAATCCGCCCCAGGATCTGCTCTGGAGAAGGGATTCCTTCACTTTGGTCAGAGTTTCATCCCTTGGGGTTTCAGGGTTTCGGGCTGGGCAGACCTGGCTCGGAGTCCCTGCTCTGCCAAATGTTTCCTAGGCAGCGTGAGTGAGAGAGCTCAGTTACCCTCCCCGAGCCTCAGCTTCCAGCTGATATGAAGAGGATGGTAACACCCACTCCACAGGGCTCCCAGGACTAATGGAAAGTGCTTCCTAATCTATCTGGGTGTTAGGCATTCTGATCAGCACCATTTGCCCTAGGTCTTGGGTGAGAGGCCAGATACCACCAGAGGCCTTTTGTCCCCTCTTTCTTTCCATTCCTAATTTCCAACACATGGTGCCAAAAAGAGAACTGAGCCCAGAGGCCAAATCCCCAGCATGGAAACAGTGGTGCCATTGTCAGCGCCTGGGGCCATGGCGCCCCACCCAGCTGAGGAAGCCCCATTCCCAGCCCCGCTTAACAACACGCCGCCTGATTTAATATGAGCAGCTGATCTCATTGCTTCCATAGCAAGTTTAATTTGCTAGGAAAGCGAGTTGGTGGAGTTCTAATAACGCAGAGCTGCAAATAATACCAAAGAGAGTTTGCATTATGATAACTTTCCAATTAAAATGGATTAATGGAGGAGAAACAGCAGCAGTAGTGTCTAGACAACATATTACTAAATCCTTGGAGAGGGAGATGGAAAGGAGTTGGGGGAACACAGAGAGGCAAGATAAACAGGTGAACTTCATAAGCTGGAGGCCCCCTTGTGTGATGTGACACCCCTGAGGTAGCAGGCAGGGGCGCCTTATCCCTGGTGCTCCATCCGTTACAGTGCCTGGACTTTCACCACTTGAGAAAATCCTGTCTTTTAGGACCCAGAGGCCTTTGGTCTCTCAAATTCCTTATTAAAATGCAAATCATACCTTCTGTTTCCTTGCTGGCCTCAGAGCTGGGATTAGCCTGCAGCTACCTGAGAACACCACCCCACCACGGAGCAAAGGCCCTGTCAGGAGACCAGCAGAGCCCAGGTGTTTACACCTGCCGAAGATGGATGGATGGATGGACAGACAAGGCTGGGCTTCACTGCAAAACTCAAAACAATTCCTCCACGTACGTCTATGCTAGTGACTGTGACCCCTGACCACTGCTGAATGATCCAAGCGGTCCATTCAGAATCTCTCTCCTGGGAACCTGAATTTTAGACCTGAGCGATACAGGGCCTGGCTGAGCTGGGGCTGGGCTCATTTACATAGGTACTTCCAGAACAGAAAGAACCATAAACTGCTACAGTCCTTCCTGAGCTCCCCTGGGGGCCCTGCTTGTCAAGACCAATTACTCAACATTCTCGCCAGTCTACAATATGCCCTGGGATCCATGTTCCTCTCTTTCGCTTAAGCTAACTAGTCATTTTCTTTTCTTTCTTCTTTTCTTTTTCTTTACCTGGTACCAGTGATTGAATCCAGGGGTTCTCTACCACTGAGCTACATCCCCAGCCCTTTTTAAAACTTTGAGACAGAGTCTTGCTAAGTTGCCCAGGCTGGCCTCAAACTTGCAATCCTCCTGCCTCAGCCTCCCAAGTAGCTTGGATTACAGGCATGTACCACCATCCCTGGCACTAACTATTCATTTCCTGCTGCCTTCAAACCAAAGAACTTTACTATATCACTCTTCTGTGGTACTTGGGAAAAGTCACTTAACCTCACTGGGCCTCTGTTTTCTCTCCTGTAAGATGGGGTCACACACACACACCTCCTTTGCAGGGTTGGTTGCCTCTTGGATTGGAAAAATGATGTGCTAGAGTTAGGTCACCATCTAGGTCCCTCCCAGCTCCGAAGCTGGAGATTTTAGAAATGATCCTGATGGATTAGGGAAGAGGTTGGTTGAACCACAGAGGCCAGGAGACCAGAAGGCCCAAGGACCCTGATTTTACCAGCATCATTATTTTGCAGGGCATCATGAATATCTGACACCAGGACTGAGTCTCCTTTCAGAAATCCCCAGGTCTCCCTCCCCTAAGCATGGGAAGGCTCTGATTTCTTGCAAAGCCCATGAAGCAGTGAGCCGGTTCCTCCCAGGTAAAGTGCCAGCCATGTGCTGCCCCCTGCAGGCCTCAAAAGCTCACATAATCCAACACAGTCACACGTGCGTGCAACAGCCAGCGCACAGACCACCTCCACTTCACCTTATTCTCCCAGGTCCCTCACTGTCCACAGCTGGGTATGAAACTACCACCGAGAGCAATTAACTCCTGAGACTGCTCAATTCATTTTTGCCTATTTTTTCTTAAGCGGAATGGTATGTGGTTTTGCATGTCTAGAATATTTTGTTTAAAACACATACCTTGGGCTAGAGAGGTAGCTCAGTGGTAGGGCCCCTCCTAGTATGCATGTGACCCTGGGTTCAATCTCCAGCACTGTAAAAGGAAAAAAGAGAAAAAATACGACCAGATACCTTAAGCCCCAAACATGTTCCTACTAAAATAACTTCTCCAGGTACAATTGGAGTTTGGGGGGAGAGTAGCCTTTGAGTTCTTACTGGGCTTCTCAGCCCCATAGAGAGATGCCAACTCCCCAGAAAGCCAATAACGCTTCCCGAGAATGAACAAGGCAGCCAACACAGTATATGAAGAGGTAAGAGGGCTCCTGGGAGTCAGGCCTCTGGGTGAGAGGACAGGCTCCATCACTGGTATTTGTGGGGCCCAGACAAGTTCCTCCCCTGTAAAATAATCAGACAGGACTTGATCATCTCTAGTGCCCTTTCAGCATAAAGGCAGTCAGAGGCTGAGCAGGCAAAAAGAATGTGGATGGAGTCACTGGGGTCTGAATGGCAGTGAGGGTCTCAGCCTCAGAGTACATCTGCATTCCTGCTCGGCAGCACCCAAAGGAGAAGCTCCATTGTCTCTTGCAACTGTGACTTCTCCAAAATGGTGCTTTAAAACAATAAATGACTCATGCTATCATTATTATTATTATTATCATTATCATTATCATCATCATCATCATCATAAAAATAACTCCTTAGCCAGGTGTGGTGACACATGCCTGTAATCCCAGTACTGGGGAGGCTGAGACAGGAGGATTGCAGATTTGAGGCCAATCTCAGCAACTTTGTGAAACCTTGTTTCAAAATAAAAAGGGCTGGGCTGGGGTTATAGCTCAAGGGTAGAATGACCCTCAGTTCAATCCCCAGTACAAAAAGAACTCCTTGTTCTGCAGTTTGTAAAGTACTTTAACATTCATTCCTAATTTTACCAACGAGGAAACCGAGTCCCACAAAGTTGGTGTTACTTGCCTCCTAGCTAGGCTAGTAACTAGTATACCTGTTCTAGATTAAAATAAATCCTAGTTCAAATATTGTGTGGCCACCACCGAATAATGAAGTAGTTATGGGGGAGAGGAAATAGGAAAAATGAAAGAGAAAGGAAAACCTCGAAACACTTGCATCATGTATTGATTTAATACAGTTAATTTTCCACAAGTTCTAATGGAAATGGAAACCAAGAAGTGGACTCGGTGTAACAAAATATTACACAAATGGTCCTGATCTAATAGTTCCAGTCCCATCCCAGCCCTGAGCCCTTCTGCCGCTCAGCGAGGCCAGCCTCGCCCCTTCCACACTGCCCTCACTGCTGACCGCCTTCCCAGGTCACCCACGTGCCATCATCCCTTCCACTCCAGGGGAGACTACAACCACAAGACAACAGGGAGGAGCGTTGACAGTGAGTGTAAGCCTGCAGGATGTGACAAAGGTGCGGACAGACAGAGGGAGAGCAAAGGAGAGAGACAGACAGACAGGGAAATGGGAAGAAGCAAAGATGGGCACGTCATTTTTGACAAAGACAACAAAGCCATTCAATGGGGAAAGAGTAATCTCTTCAGCACATGGTACTAGGACAAACTGGATATCCACATGCAAAAGAATGGAGTGGGTCTGACTTCACGCCATAGTCAAAATTTAACTCAAATGGATCAATGACCCAAGCGTAAGAGTTAAGCTTGATCCAACAATCAGAAGAAAACATAAAGGTAAATATTCACACCCTTGGACTTGACAATGGAATGTTAGATTTGACACCAAAAGCATGAGCAAACAAAGAAAAAGTTGGTAAATTGGACTTTATAAAAATCGAAATTTTTAGCCAGACATGGTGGTGCACACCTGTACTTGGGAGGCTGAGGACAGGAGAATCGCAAGTTTGAGGCTGGTGTACAGTAATTTAGCAACACCCTGTTATAAAATAAATAATAAGAGGGCTGGGGGGGGGTGACGGTAAGCACCCCTGGGTTTAATCCCCAGTACACACACAAAAAATACTAAGATTTTTGTTCATCAAAGGACAGTATCAAGAATGTAACACAATCAACAGAATGTGAAAAATATTTTCAAATAATATATCTGATAAAAAGCTAGTATCCTGAATATATAAAGAACTCTTACAGCCAGGTGTGGTGGTACACATTTGTAATCCCAGTACTTGGGAGGCTGAGACAGGAAGCAAGTTTGAAGCCAGCCTTGGCAACTTAGCAAGGCCCTCCACAACTTAGTGAGGCCCTATTTACAAATAAGAAATAAAATCGGGCTGGGGGTACAACTTAGAGGTAGAATGCCTCTGGATTCAATCCCAGTACCAAAAAAAAAAAAAAAAAAACTCTTACAATGGGACAACAAAAATATAATCAACCAATTTTAAAAGGGCAAGCCGGGTATGGTGGCACATGCTTGTAATCCCAGTACTTGGGAGGCTGAGACCAGAGGATCCAAGTTCTCAGCCAGCCTCAGCTACTTAGTGAGGCCCTCCGCAACTTAGTGAGACCGTTTCAGAATAAAGAATAAAAAATAGGGCTGGGGTGTAGCCCAGAGGTAGAATGCCCCTGGGTTCAATCCCTGATACCGCCAAAAAGGGGGGGGCAAAAGATTTGAATAGATATTTCTCCAGAGAAGATACACAAATGGCCAACAAGCACATGAAAACACATTCAACCTCATTGGCCATTAAGGAATGCGTATCAAAACTACAATGAAATAGCACTTTACCCTGTAGAATGGCTACAAGTTAAAAAATGGAAGGTAACAAGTCTTGGTGGAGGCTTAAAGAAATAGGAACCCTTGTAACATTGCTGGGGAGAAAATACTACAGCTGCCGTGGAAAACAGTATGACAATTCCTCCTAAAGGTAAATCTAGAATTACCACATGACCCCGCAATTCCTCTCCTGTTTTATATTCCTGGGGCTGAGGGGTGGGGGTGGGGGACACATATCCACATAGTAAGTGGTACATGGATGCTCATATAAGCTCTATTCATAATAGTCAAGAGGTAGATGAATGGATGAACCAGATGAATGGATGAACAAACTAGTATATCCATTCAATTGAATATTATTGAGCCATAAGAACAAATAAAATACTGACACGATACAACATGGATGAACATCAAAAATATGCTAAGTTACATAAGCCAGGCACAGAAGGTCACGTACTATATGGTTCCTTTTATGATCTGTCCAGAAAACACAAATCCAGAGAGATGGAAAACACATAAATGATTGGCCAGAGCTAGAATGAGGAGGGATTGGGGAGGGATTGTTTAACAGGCATGGAATATTCTGCTGGGATGATAAAATTTTGAGATTAGAGAGAGGTGGTGATCGCCCAACCTTGTGAATGCATTAAATGCAGCAGAATTGTGTACATTAAATTAGTTGATTGTATGTCATGTGAGTTTCATATCAATTTACACACACACACACACACACACACACACACACACACACAAGTGACATAGCTAGACCAAGACAGCAACAGGGACCTAAAGAAAGAGATTGAGGGAGAAGAGACGAAGCAGTCAGGAAAAACTGCAGCCCATTACAAGAAATTTATTAGTGCCGTTCGGTCAGCGGGTTGCCAGCTAAATTTAATATGGATCTATATACAAAGAAAATGCCTCGTTCTACATAATGAATATTTAACCATGCATGGGTCGGGCAATTTCACAGAAGTAATTAAAAGCAGCCTTTTGTTTATTGCTCAAAAATGATAGCGACCCGCTGACCGGAGCTGCAGATACAGTGACATATTGAAAACGTTACCCACTGCCATATGTTATTAAAGAGGAATTAAGGGTCGCTTTCTTCTCCTCCCCTTAGAAGTTAATGTTCCTAAGCCCTCTCGGCTGCTCATAAGCAGAGCCCAGCTCCACGGGGAGGCCACCTCTCAGACGAAGCTGGCAAGCCAGGCCAGCGCCCCGTGACCCACAACCTCCCCCCTAGATCCATGCATTGAAACAAACGACGTGGCCATTAACCAAACCTCAGAGAACGCAGCGGCCATGACGTGTGTTCTCTGGGAAAAAAGAGGAAGTGTAAGGGCTGGAGAGACGAACTTTCTCTGGGAAGTTCTCCCCACCATCCTGCCCTTCCATCTATTGTAAAATCCGCCCTATTCTATTCCCCGGGCCCCTGGTCACAGGCGTTTGCTCCTTTGTCACGATGACTGCCCCATTCAGCTCGCACACTGCTCCTTGCGGTCCTGTTCCTCCCCATCCCATTCCACTGATGATTCTTCCTGGATCTGTGAATGGGGCTCTCCCTCACTCCTGAGCCACCCATGGCTCCCATTGCCTGTGCTCCTCCTCATACTGGCATTTAAGTCTCTCGTCATCTGACCCCAGCTGACCATTCTGTGTCGGGGCCCTTGGTCGCCAACAATAGAAAGTAACCATGACTAGGTCAGCCTAGGAAAAATAACTCTTGTTTACTGGCTTATGCCTTTTTTTTTTTTTTTTGCGGTACCGGGGATTGAACGCAGGGGCATTCTACCTCCGCGCTACACCCCTGGCCCTATTTTTTATACTTTATTTTGAAACCGGGTCTCACGAAGTTGTGGAGGACCTCACTAAGTAGAGAGAGAGAGAGAGAGAGAGAGAGAGAGAGAGAGAGGGAGAAAGAAAGAGCTGAGGCTGGCCGCGAACCCGGATCCTCCGGTCTCCGCCTCCCAAAGTACTGGGATTACAAGCGTGCGCCACCACGCCCGGCTGGCTTATGCCATTTTATGCTCATTTACATGAAGATTGATCACTTCGCCTAAGTCCAGCCCTGCCTGTCCCTACAGCGTTCCAGGCAGCAGAGAGCACCAGCTATCTCTCGTTCTTCCTCCATCTGCAGAATCATTCTTTCCCAGCTCTGACTCCCTCCCTCCACGTACAGCACGGAGGCTGAGCAGCCTGTATTCAAACCTCGGCTCTGCTGCTTCATGGGGAGCAACTGAGGCAAGGTCTTAATCTCTTTGGATTTAGGTTTCTTCAGTTGCAAAAAGGGGTAGAGACAGTGCCCCTTCATGTTCATTCCATGAACCTCTCTCATGTACTCAGACCCTAGGCTGAGTGTGTGTGTGCGTGTGTGCATGTGTGTGTGTGTGTGTGTGTGTGTGTGTGTGTGTTACTGGGGATTGAACCCAAGGGCCTGAGCTGCACCCCCAGCCCTTTTTACTTTTTATTTTGAAATAGGGTCTTGTTAAATTGCTGATGCTGGTCTCAAACCTGCAATCCTCCTGTATCAGCCTCCCAAGGATGACTCCCGTTTTTCATCAACACCAGCAATCTTCTCTCTTCCCACCCACCCCTAGTCCACCCCACATAACACTTAACCTCATTGTCAATTGCTCTGTTCCCTGTTTTCTCAAGGACCCAGAATATCAGTTTTTTGAGGCCAGGACTCATTTTACTGGGCTTAGGTCTCCAACGGTAGCCACTAAGCATTTAATAAAGACTCAAATGATTGATTGACTTGAAAAATCTGTGCTAGAGACCAAACAAGATGACAGAGGGTTGGAGCTGAGCTGGACTGGGCTGTCACATGACTGTCCCTGGGCACACTTGCCAAGCTTTCATCTCTCCAGTCCTCACCCTTTCTCTTTTTTAAAATATATTTTATTGCATTGAGGTACAGAAGGAGAAACACAGAATTTTTTTTTTTTGTGGTACCGGGGATTGAACCCAGGGGTGTTTTGCCTCTGAGCTACACCCCTGGCCCTATTTTTTATACTTTATTTTGAAACCGAGTCTCACGAAGCTGCGGAGGGCCTTACTAAGTAGCTGAGGCTGGCCGCGAACCTGGATCCTCAGGTCTCCGCCTCCCAAGTACTGGGATTACAAGTGTGCGCCACCACGCCCGGCAGAAACACAGAATTTATATTGGCCTCTTATCAGCCAACATAAATGAGTACAGATTCCAAATTCACTTCAGTCCAAGAACTTTATGGCAATATTGCCCGCTGACCAATTAAATGGAACGAGATGCTTTGGAGATGGAATAGTCCAGGAGAAAGTCCTGGAATCTCAAAACAGAGCCCTTTTGAAAGGAGGCAGAAAGGGACATACCCAGCCTGAGTCACCATGTTCCCTGTATAAATGGATGTCTGGAATGGTTCTGAGGCTTAAAATGGAGGCTGGAGAAGACATGTTGCAGCAAGAGGCCGAGATCCTGGCGGTGACTGGGCCTCAGTCTGGCATTCCAGAGACGGCTTCCAGGCTCCATGGTGGGGCCTGGTGGATAGGCGTTGTACGGGGAAGAGCGGGATCTATAACTGATGCAGACCAGCTCAAGGTCAGGCTAGGCCAACAGCCTCCAGACTCTCCCCATTCCCTAGAACTGGCTGGGATGGGACTCCCCTGTGACTCAGTTTCCTCCTGTGTAAAATCATCTTTGAACATAAAAAAAAGATCAGATAATTCAAAAAAGCACGTAAGTGGTGGTCCGCGGTCCAGCACATAACTAGCCTTGGGGGAACCTCTTCACATCTTCATGCTTTAGTTTCTTTCCCTGTAACGTGGGGATAATAAGATGGGGTGCACACCTGTAATCCCAGTACTTGGGAGGCCAAGACAGGAGGATTGCAGGTTCAGGGCCAGTGTAGGCCTTTCACACACCCACACATACCTGGGGCCTTTCTGCCTCGTCCCATGTGTCCCCTGAGAAACATCTGCACAACATCTGGGCAACTTAGCACACACTGTTTCAAAATAAAAAGTAAAAAGGGCCAGGGCTGTAACTGAGTGGTAGAACATCCCTGGGTTCAATCTCCAGTAACACACACACACACACACACACACACTAATACCAGCTTGTAGAGTTACTTCAAAGATCAATCATATATGACGTTATCAATATCAATTTAATATTATGTATGGGGGGTGGGGTGGGATCTGGAGGGAAACACAGCAGTGCTGTACGCATGTATGTTTCCATCACTCTGAACTTCATTATGATGGATAATTACAATGCACCAATAAAAATAAAAGATCAAAGCCGGGCATGGTGGCGCACGCTTGTAATCCCAGTACTTGGGAGGCGGAGACCGGAGGATCCGGGTTCGCGGCCAGCCTCAGCTACTTAGTAAGGCCCTCTGCAACTTCGTGAGACCTGGTTTCAAAATAAAGAATAAAAAAATAGGGCCAAGAGTGTAGCTCAGAGGTAGAAAGCCCTGGGTTCAATCCAGGGTACCGCAAAAAATAAATAAATAAATAAATAAATAAATAAATAAATAAAAATAAAAGATCAAAAGAAACTAGGGCATAAAAACTGCTTGGTACCCTGGGCTTTGCACTTTGCCAGTTCTCACTATAAACTCCCCTTTTCTGGAGTAAGTTTCCTTTATAATTAAAGAGACAAAAATAGAGAACCATAAAGCACTGTACAAACCCAGCAATTTGTGTCTTGCCGTGGAAAGTGGCCCTTCCCTCTAGTTGAGTGTATTTGCCACCTGCAAGCATGAAGTCTGGGGGCCAGGCCGCCCTTGGAGGCTGAGTCCTGGCACTGGGGGGGCCCTCGCACTGCGGCACCGGTCTCCAAGCGTGCACCCAGCTGTCCTCCACCACCTTCGCCTGGGCCCTGTGCGTCTTAGGAGAGGGTGACACCCAAGTGCACCAGGCATTCCTGGGGGACGCCCAGTTTTGCTCATGAGGGGGTGATGTTTCCTGTGTTCGTTCCTTCCATTTCTACTCCAATGACACTCAACATCACACCGGCCTTTGGGGTCCTGTAACACAGTGGCAATGTGTACAGAGTCCTGCAATGAACAAGGTGTGTGGTCACCTAAGACTTCATCCAAGCCTCATGAAACCCCCTGTGCAAGGGTGATTAAACCAGTTATTCAGAAGTTGAAATTAAGACCCAGGGAGGGTAAGCGGGTGGCCCAACGCAGAACAGCTGGAACCCGCTAGAATGGTTGCTCTCTTTCACACACCCACACATACCTGGGGCCTTTCTGCCTCATACCATGCATCCCCTGAGAAACATCTATGCTGAGCCTGACTGCTTCTGGTGGCAACAGAAAGTTTGTTTTAAAAACATTCAGAGCTGGGCATGGTGGCGCATGCTTGTAATCCCAGTGCTTGGGAGGCTGAGACAGGAGAATCGCAGGTTCACGGCCAACCTCAGCAACTTAATGAGACCCTGTTTCAAAATAAAGAATAAAAAATAGGGATGGGGGTGTAGCTTGGAGGTAGAATGCCCCTGAGTTCAACCCCTAGTACTGCAAAAAAAAAAAAACATTCAGAAGCCAGGTGTGGTGACGCACACCTGTAATCCCATTACTTGAGAGGCTGAGACAGGAGGATTGCAGGTTTGAGACCAGCCTCAGCAATTTAGTGAGACTCTCAGCAACCTAGCAAGACCCTGTTTCAAAATAAAAAATAAAAAGAGCTAGGGGTGTAGCTCCAAGGTAGAATGTCCCTGGATTCAATCCCTAGTACCACCAAAAAAAAAAAAAAATCAGAAGGTTTGATCCCAAATAGTTTTTCTTTTTTTTGGGGGGTGGACTGGGACCCTGGGGTTAGACTGGGGCTCAAATATCAGCTTTTCAGTCAAGCTTCAAACACAAGAGCTCCATGATTTCAATCCTTCATGTATAAAAGGGAAAGCACATGGCTGCTGTGACGATTAATTGAAACAGTATGTCAACAGCATACAGCAAGTGCCCAATAGATGCCATTCCTCTCCTCCACCCCCAGTCCACACTGCAACAATTTGCCTTTGATCTGTTCCAACCCTGCTAATCCCAGGACCCAGTTCAAGGGCACCTTCTACAAGAAGCCTTCCTTCCCTGACCACCCATTGCATTCCTAGCCAGTACCACATGACTCAGGTGGTCTTTATTGGCTGTGTGGGTTTGGGATTAATAACTAAACTTGAGGGATGACATATTTTCCTAGATATCACCTCAATCATGGCTCGGGGCTGGGCATAGTAAGTGCTTAATAAATGCATGGTTCAACCTTCCCCCTTTCTTACCCCTACTGCATTTTCTGTTTCCTGGAGTACATCATCATTGATCTGATACTGAATCAAGTCAACCTAGAAGAGCTTAAAAGGAACCACAACTTTGGTGATTTTTTTTTTTTTTTGCATCTTCTAGCTTGTGGCAGAAAATGGCAGTCATCAGCAACAATCCCTTTCCCTTCCTCTGGAATAATAGCACTGGAGCTGGGCCCACCACGACCCAGCATGGTTCACACTCCCAGACTCCTTTCCACATGGATGTAACCACGTGACCAAGTCCTTACCAATGGAATGTGAAAGAAAACCGCGAGCTCAACCCGCTCCATCACCCCAAGCGGCACCCATGATTCTTACTACTTTCATCTCTGTACATAAGCAACACTAGGGACAACTCATATATACACCGCCAAGTGAGCATCCCGTAAAATAGGAAACGACATGAGGCCTCCCTGGGCTCAGTTTCTCCCTCTGTAAGTAAGACTCTTCCAGCTCTAACACTGAATGAGTCCGAACTGCTCCCTCCTCTCCTCCCCTCCCCCTTCTCCCCCTGGCCCGGGCCAGCCAGGCTCACGTTCTCTCTGGGAAACAGCGACCCCTGGGTTTCCTTCTCCCGCATCAAGTCCTGCTTCTTTCTGACTCAGGGGGCATCTGCCTGCCTCCCCTCCGCATGTTCACATGACAATTCTGTTCTGTTAGTTTCCTGGGGAAAGATGGTTTGCTCCAAGATTCTGCTGCTATCTTGCCTTTCCCTAGAATAAACACCCCTATAGGCCCATCCCAGGCAGGCCCCATCTCCATCGGCTGCAGCCGGGGCCAATGCCACCAAACCTGGAGCACAGAGCCCAGCTGGCCTACCTTTGGGCTGAGACTGCCCACCACGCGGAGCAAGGAGGAATGCCGTTGCAGAGGGCACCCCTGGTCCAGTGTAGGGTGTTTTCATCATGACACCCAGCGTGCAAGGTACAGCCGGTATGCGGCAGTATGGCCACATCTGCTGTTAAAATAGTGAAATACTTCCACACCAGTCAGTAAACAACCACTGCCCCAAGGGCACCCTCTGAGTCACCCCAGAAGTCCAGCCACCCCACTGTGACCCATCCCTTCCTGGTAAAATGATTTGCTTGGGGCAGATCCACTCTATCATTGCAGGGGACTTCATGATATTTGTGGTATTAGTCAGCTTTTGAAATTTTCTGTTGTTGTCATTTATTATCTTATTCTAGATAAGTATTCATTTTGTACTTAATTTTGTATTCACAACCATGTATTCTTTTTCTTAACGACAGCCCCAGGCAGCATGTGCCTCCAGCCCCACAAACCTTGGGTGCCCTCCCACCACTGCACCTTGGTGATTACTGGACACACAAATGTGTTTTAGAGCGGTTCTCCCGGGAGCAGTGGCACACACCTGAAATCCCAGCTACTTGGGATGCTGAGGCAGGAGGATCATAAGTTCAAGGTCAGCCTGGACAACATAGCAAGACCCTTTCTCAAAATTAATAATAAAAAGGGCTGGGAATGGAGTTCAGTAGTAGAGCGTCCCTGAGCTCAATCCCCAGTACCACCACCACCAAAAAAGAGGGATTCTTACATCTTGGAGCCTCCCAAAAAGATATGCTGAAGTCCTAATTTCCAGCACTCCAAAGTATGATCTCATTTGGAAATAGGGTCATTGCACATGCCATTAGTTGAGATGTGGTCATCCTGGAGAAGTGTCCTATGTGACTGGAGTCCTTACAGGAAGAGGAGACTCCCCAGACGCAGACACCCCAGAGGAAGAGACGGCCATGTGACAGCAGAGACTGAAGCCCGGCAGCAGCGAGCCCAGGGACACCAAAGACCCGCACACACCAGAAGCCAGGGGCAAGGGATGCAACCCATTCTCCCCCGGATCCGTCACAGGAAGCGCAGCCCTGCCGACACCTTAATCTTGGACTTCTAGCCTTCAGAAGCAGGAGAGAATACACTTGTGTCTTAGGCAATGGTACTTGGTGACAGCAGCCTTGGGACATTAACGCACTGCTATAGGAGGCAGCTTCTGAGATGGTATTTCCTGAGACCTTGTCTCTTCAGCTCCGGGAGCAATGGTGCCAGCACAGATGACAAAACAGGCAGAACAAAAGAAAGATGACAGGCAGAACTAGGGCAGTGGGTTTGAGAAGTGACAGGGGGCCAGACAAGCCGTTGAGGCCCCAGCTCAGAGCGCCAGATGCAAACGGTCAGGCAGCGGGTTTGACTGCATCAGAGGAGCCGGGCCCTAAAAATAGACCATTGTGCTGCAGGGAGCTCAGCCTGGACCGGGCTCCGAGGGGCTGGGGGTCAAGCCCAGAATGAGCCATGCCCCATGGCAGAGGGGTCACCTTTGTCCTCTGAGTCTGAGTCATCTAAATGAGGGTGGCCGGTGACCCTGGCACCCGGAGCCCAGGTGGAACCCACGCCCCAGCTCTTTCCGAGCTCAGGAGCACAGGGAGCCTTCAGATGGAAGGGCCGTCCAGTCAGCAGAGCCGGGCACCACGCGGCTGACCTTTCCACTCGCAGCTCTGCTGCTGCCGGGATACACATAATTGCAGTCCGTGAACAAAGAAAGATGCCAGCTCCGAGAGACGGGAAGGGACTTCAGCAAGTGGCACCCAGTGTGCTGGGGCAGGGCAGGGGTTCTCGCCCTTGCCAGCAGGGCTGGCCCTCAGCCCAGTTGTCTTCGCGATGAACATGAAAGCGACCAACTCAATTATCTCAAAGGCCTTTTCCGCCTCAATTTTCTCTCGCTACAAGGACCTCGCACCCCGCCAGGGGCCTTGAACTCTCACGCCTCCTCCTGGCTTCCAGTCCTGCATCCATGCGCTCCCGGCCTCCCATCCCAGAGCCCATGGTCAACACTCGCCATGCCCCTGCCCCATCCCGGGCTCCGCTCTGCTGAGCAACAGCCAGAAACCCTCTAAGCCGATCTGGTGGTGAGAGGGGCTATGCAGAACCCTCTAAGTTTTCACAATTAAGAAGGAGGCAGGCTTCTGAGAGCAGACGCTACGGCTGCCTTGTTCACCATGGAATCCCATCCCCAACCACAGATCCGGGCCGCTGTAAGTGCTTAGGAACTGTTGGTTGAATGAAGGAATGGCTAACAAGGCAAGAAAGGGAGGAAGGGGGATGCTTCTGAGGACCCTTCCATGCAAACTGTTAAACACCGGCTCTGCTCTGTCCCCAAGCCTTGAGGGGAGTGTCAAGCCTGTTAAATTTTTTTTTTTTTGTACTTGGGTTGGCACCCAGGGGCATTCTACCGCTAAGACACACCCCTAGGCCTCTTTATTTTTTATTTTGAAATAGGGTCTCGCTAAGTTGCTGAGGGTCTCACTAAATTGCTGAGACTGGTCTCAAATCTGTGATCCTCCTGTCTCGCCTCTCAGCGTGCACCACCACGCCCAATGCCTGTTAACTCTTAATTCTCAAGGGGTCCCACCGCCTCAGCAATGGAAGGACGTTGACCCAACTCCCCAAAACAAGCTGTGAGAGGCGTGGTTGCAGGCAGTGCATATTTTCTCAACTGTCTGGGGCTAAATATAAAACTGTAAAAAATGAAAGGGGTTGGGGAAGGGCAACAAGGACATATCAAGAGACTCGCCGGAAGAGGAAATCAAAGGGGGGGGCAATCATTGGCTTATGCTTGGCAATAGCAGGAAAATCATAAAGGAAATTAAAAGTGAGTTCCCTTAAAGGAGAAGAGAGGAAAAAAAACTATAATTGGTTCCCTCTGCTCTCATGTTCTGGCACCTGCCCTCCCTCTGCACCCAGAGAAGTCATAAGAGGTCAGGAGACTGATCTACCAAAACCCTTCCAGGCAGTCTGGAAATGCAAACACACACACTCACACACACACACACACACACACACACACACACACACACACACTCACAGTCTAGCATGTGTGATTCGAAAGATACAAAACTTCAGTATTTACAGGCCAGCGCTAGGACCCATCCTCCCATACCCCCATCCTCCCATCCT
>PVJS01005120.1:0-65590 GCA_004027185.1 Glis glis
CTTTCCTCAGGAAGAAGCCCACATACCTTCATGCAGCTTTCTCCTTCTTTTATTCAAGTCCTGTTCCTATCAGAACAGTGCTGCCTACATTCAGGGCAGGACTTCCCCTTCAGTCTGCCCTCACATAAACCAATCCTTTCATCAACACACCCAAAGTCACATAATCTTAGGTGTTTCATGATCCAGTCAAGTTGACAATCCAGACTAATGATCACAGATGTCTTCAGCCTCCTCAGCCTGCCTGCCTAGCCGGATGCACTGTCAGCACCACCACTGCTGTCTGTATATTGCCACGGGCATCAGTGGCCCAGGCAGTATGACAGTGAGATGGTACAACTAAAGAGGGAAATGTTGGGTACCAGTCACATAGTAACCAAGAACATTATTCAGATGAACAGGAATGGCAACTAACACACTATTATGGTTTGAAAGTAAAATGTCTCTTGGACTTCATGCTCTGGAGGCAGCCGTGGGCAGCCAGGTAGGTTCCTGGGGGTGTAGCCTCTGAAGGCAGGGCATGGCTGCAGGTGAATTCCTGGGGGTGTGGCCTTGGGGACTATATATGTCCCTCACACCCTCCCCTTGTTCTCTCTGTTTCCCACCATCATGCCTTAAGCACCTGTAGCCCCGGCTCCTGCTTGGCTGCTGGTATAAAATGGACTATATATATGAACTGAAATCTTCAACCCCATAAGAAAATAAACCTTTCTTCCTCTAAGCTTTGTGTGTGTCAGGTGTTGGATCACAGCAATGAGAAGGCTGACCAAATCACAGACTCCTAGCTATATTTGTGAGAAATTTGAGGGAAAACTGGTGTTCCCAGACCATTGTTAAGTACATCCAGATAGAATGGAGTTTTGGGATTGTTAGCGTGACCTTATTTTTTAGCCTGTGAACTGTGAAGCATGGCCTATTTCAAGAAGAAATAAGTCAATGTGAATTGTGGTTAAAAAAAATAAACTCAGAAGAAAATCTTGACTTGGTAGTAATTTAGTGTCATATGAATTTCTACATGTCCAAAGAAAGTGTTTGATCATTGTTCCTGAACAAAAGTAATTCAGAAGAAAATGCAATATTTCAGGGCTTTGTTATGAATTTATAATTTTGTTCTATGGAATCAATTATAAAATTCCTACTGAGAATTCTTCAATAAAAGTCTGTGATCATCCCTAGTTTTAGAGGGAGTAAGGAAATTATGAATCACCTACAATTATTATTGTTCTATATCCTCTTTGGATCATCTTTATTAGGCAATGTTCAAGAAGAACAAATACATCCAAATATGTTGATCCTATGGAAAGTGAAGAAACATGATATTTTGCTATACTTTGTTCCTCTTCCCTAAGACCTGGAAAACAAAAGTGTATTTGTCTTTTTACTTAAGAGTTTTTTATCAGTGAATATGTTTGATATGATTCATTCTGGATTTCAAAGAATAATCAGTTTCACTATGTTAATTTAATTTAATAGGTCAATTCGTATATTTTTTCAAAAAGAAAATTTATAAATCTTAGTCCTACCTGCACTGAATGATTATTTGAATAGACTCACTGGAGTTGTTCACTTTAGTGTATTGCAAGCATGGTAATCACAAACTTGATGTATATATTTGGTTAGCATAATTCCATATATCTACCTATAAATACATATTGAATAATATAATTTTAGAAAGATAGACTTGGTTATGCATATGACTAAAATTAATAGTTGTTAAATAAAAATTTGAAAATTGAATTTTACTGAAGAAAAGAAAAGTGATAGAATTATTGAATTCCAGATAAATCCTTCTTTGTAAGACATGCTGGCTCCTATAAGTTCCCTCTAAAATTTGTATATTTATGTTTCATGTTAGTGTAATGAATTTTCAAATATATATATATTTCAACTTTATAAAATATTTATTTAATCTATTAAGAATGAAGTATTTGTTTATAATTTAGGGATTTAGGGGTTTAAATACAAACAACAGAAACTGACTATGGTTAATATGCATAAATTTTTATTTTCTAAAGATATAAGGTAGGTCACAGAAGTTATAGAAAAGCTTGATACTTTCCCTGTGGTCTTCTGTATCAGCTATCCATATCAGTCCTCTATATACATTATCCTGTATCAGTTATCTATTGCTGTGCCAAATCCATCTAAAATTTAATGATGTAAACCATAGGCATTTTGTTATTGATCATGGTCACATGATAAGTCAGATGGATTTTTTCTTGATCTGCACCAGCTTGGCTGATCTCGTCTAGGCTCATTCATGATGCAGCTGTCCATCTCTTGACAACGGGTTCATCTGACATGTTTTGGGGGTGAACTGGCTACTGTCTATAGTTAGAATAACTAGGCCACGGTTCCCTCCAATGGGCTAGCCTAAGCTTGGTCTTATGGGGTGGGGAGAGATTTGTAAGACCTCTTGAGGTCTACATGCAACGTTGGCATACCATTATTTCTGCCATATTCTTTTGGCCAGATCAATTTAACAAGTCAACACAGAAAATAGAATTTACCACTTAGTGGGAGGATCTCAAGCCACATTGAAAAGGAGGTAGATAAAGGAAGTGTGGAGGGGCAGAGGAAGCACAGGAAAACACATTTTGCCCACTAATTCCAGGATCCTCAAAAGCTTTCGTCAATCATGACATCAAACTTGAATTCCAGAGTTGAATATCTAAATCAGATTCAGATATGGCTCCTTAGGTGTAGCTCCTTTAGATCCAGACATATGGACGAACAGGACAACTTGGCTGCTTTCCACACATGCACCATACACTTGTGGGATAGGGACAAGAGAACTGCAAACCACATTTCCATCAAAAAGGAGAAGAAAAGGAGAAGGCAAGAGAGCATAGTAGGGAGGTTGGATATGATTACAACATTCTATATCATGTGTGAAAATGTCACAGAGAAGCCTATTAATTGGTACAATAAATATGAGTTAATACTTATAATTTAAAGGTGGGGAGGAGGCAACTCACAGTTCCTGGCTTGTAGCAGTTGTGAAATCTACCTGGGATCATGATGCAGGTTGTCCTACCCTGGGAGTTGGGGATGCTCCTTAATCAGGCCTGGGTTCTTCTCCCTGGGTCTGTGTTCTCAGCCCATTTTTTTCTACTGCTTCTTAGACGTGGCTCTGAGCTGTTTGTATACCATCACTCCTTATCCCCTCGTCCTTTCTTGTTCAGCACCCTCTTATCTACCTCTGAAGAAACAGCCAACATTTGCCAGCTAATTTGTGTTTTGAACCTGATCCTTTCCCATAGACTGTTGAAGGCCAATACCATTTTTACAGTTTAAATAATCTCAGTCCCTTTCAGTCCAGGCTGGTGATCCACACGTATACTTCATAAAAACTTTGTGATATTCCTATGATTTGAATCAAAGCCTCATACTATTGACAAAATGGAGGAAGCAGTTCAATTAATGCTATGTTCATATATGATGTTGTCAATACCAATTTCAATATTATGTATGGGGAGAGGGAGGAAAATATACCAAGTGTTGTGTGAGTGTATGTTTCTATCACTGTGAACCTCATTATGAAATATAATTACAATGTACTAATAAAAATAAATAAAATGAGACAGTTGAGTTACAAAACAAAGCAAAACACTCTTTTTAGATTTACTGTTGCTTTCGAATGGCTTCTACAGAGTCACTGTCTTAAGATTCCTGAAATCTTTCTAAGTTAGAAAACTTGTAGGGTACCACCTTAATTCTTTCAGTTTATTGTTGTTGTTCTGTGGATTGAATGTAGGGGCATATTACCTCTGAGCTACACCCCCAGATCTATTTATTTTTATCTTGAAACAGAGTCTCACTGAGTTGCTGAGGCTGGCCATTAACCTTCGATCCTCCTGTCTCAGCCTCCCAAGTATTGGGAATAAAAGCATGCCTCACCACACCTGGCTCCTTAAGATTTTTTTTTTTAACTTTTGATTTAATCTTTGTCCTCAGGCTAGGCACACTGGCAATGAGAGGCAGTTTTATTTTCCAGCTCTTTAAGTTATGGCCTATGATTTTCCTTACAAATTCTGCTTTCAAACTGGTCAGTTATTTTTTTAACCTCATCATCCCCCACCCCCTACATCATGTCCCATACAATTAGAGTGCTTGAATTTCTTTTTTATGCTTTTATTGGTACATTATAGTCTCACATCATAGTGATAGTGACATGCATGCACACAGCACTTGGTGGGCTTTCCCCTGGCTCCCTCCCCACTCCCCCTTCCCTGTACAAGAGCACTTTTAACATTTTGCCTGCAGATTTCCTCAGTCAAATCCAAAAGTTCATTAAATGCTATTTTTTACCTTCCAAGAAAGTCAGACAACTGTTCTGTCACCTGTTCCACTATTCCATAATACAGGTCACCATATTTTCATCCTCTGGCATCATCTCCTCACCATTTTTCTAACTTTTGCTAACAGTTTGCTCTCTGTTTTCTAGTCTCTGCTTCTGACCCATTCCCAAAGCCAGTGGTTTGTCTTATGTTTTGTTAGGACAGCATCCTTGGTATTAATTTCTGTACCCTTTAGATTTAGCCTTAGCACATTATTATTTCTCATGAGTGTGTGGGTTGGCTTGGCAGGTTTGATCTTGACTGGGCTTGCACACATGTCTGAGTCACTCAGTGGAGTGTCTGGGGGCTTCTGGAGATAGGATGTCTGGGGGTTGGTTGCTTTTGGCTGGTGGTGGTGACTAGTCTGGGATTGTTCTCAGGGTGCTGGACAGAGTTCCAAGAGAATGAAAGGAGAAATGTCTGGGCTTGGAAGCAGCACACTGCCACTTCTGTCCATTTATCCACCACCTCAAATCCTAAGGTTAGCCTCGATTCCAGGGTGGGGAAATAGATTTTACTGCTTGATGAAGGAAATAAAGTGTTATGTAATTTGCAGGGAAATGGATGGAACTGGTGAACATTATGCTAAGTGAGATTAGTCAGTCAGAAAAAGTGAAAAGTTAAATGTTCTTCCTTATATGTGGAAGCTAGGGAGAAATTGAGACATAGAAGAAACCTTGAGTGAAGAAGGGGACCTAACTGAGGGAGGTGGGGAGGGGGAGGGAGATGGTTATGATGTACATACATAAACTTATCAAAGCCAATCACTGTGCTGAGCACGGGAAGAAGGGGAGCTGGAGGAAATAGGGTGGGAATGGGGGCAGGGCTCAATGTGTACTGTGTGCATATATGCCTCTATCACCCTGGACTTCATCAAGATGTATGATTACAATGCACCAATAAAAAAATAACATGTGCATGCATGCAGATTATTGTTTATAGTCCATCTGTTACATTAAAATAGAAAGTATACCATCTAATAAAAATATAAACCAAAGGATGAAATAACATTTAAAAAACTAAAATTATCAAAATGAAATTTTCATTTGAAAATATGATATCATAAAATAATTACTGTTTTAATACCAGTATCATCTTGTGGAGTAGCTGCTATTATATATTTTCTGTTGGAAACCTTGAAATTATCATTTGTCTTTCTGTATACTTAATGTTTTGCTTTAAAATGGTTTCTCTTCATGAAAAAAAAAGTGACATCGCAAAGGCATGGATAAAGGAAATACTGGAGAATTGGGGCCATGTTTGACATTATTTCTCCACTATCTCAAACTCTGAGAAGCTACTTTCCTAATGTAGTGTAGACATTTCATCACCATTTTTTTAAACTTCTTTTGGGTTCTGAGGAGTCAACTCTGGGTGATTGACTGAATCCTGGCTCCTTCCATCTTATCTTGAAAGAAAACAGTAGTGCTCAAGGCATACATGGGGGTGTGGCTATATATGGTCACATTGCCTGTTACTGACAATAGTGGATAACCCCTAAGACACATGGGAATTTAGTCCTATTGTTGTATCCAGTGACTTGGATCTTTGAAGCAATGTCCAGTGCTTTGCTGGCCCTACAACTTCCTCTAAAAACTTGCCTGTTCAACAAATATAACCCAACATATGGTTAGTCATAACCCCTTCAGGTGTTTTAGGGGAGATGAGGACCAGGTATCACAGAATTAATGTCTTAGTGGTAGTGTGTTTTGACAGGTTACTAAGACATCTTTTCCTTCTACCTACTACTCAGAGTCAGCTTTCCGTATGAACTGCCTTCAGGATGAGGGATTATACTGAGCAAAAGGAAAATCAAGTTCTTAGCATTTGAACTTCTTTTTTCATGCTGTCCTAAGGGTATTTTCTTTTTTGTTTAATTTATTTTACTTCATTATTACAATAAAACATATATAACATAAAATTTACAATTTTGATTATTTTTAAGTATGCATTTCAGTGGTAGTAATACATACACAATGTACAACCATCACCCAATCTATTTCCAAAATTTTCATCACCCTAATTGGAAACTCTACCCATTAAGCAACAATTCCCCTATTCCTTTTGCCCCCCCATCCCTGATAACTTCTATCTACTTCTGTTCTATGAATTAGCCTGTTCCAGTATTTCATATAAGCAGAATCATACAATATTTGTCTTTTCATATCCAGCTTGTATTTCATTTCAGTTAGCATGTTTCTAAGGTTCATCTGTGTTATAGCATGTATCAGAACTTCATTCCTTTTATAGCTGAATAATATTCCACTGATGTCTATATCTGTTTGTTTCTCCATTTATCTGTTGGGTTCTTTACACCTTTTGACTATTGTAAATAGTATTGCAATAAACATTGGTATACAGGTATCTGTTTGAGATCCTATTTTCAATTCTTTAAGATTTATACATTGGCATGGAACTGCTGAGGTGTGTGGTAATTCTAGGTTTAACGTTTTGAGGAACCTACAAACTTTTCTACTGAGACTGAACTTCTAAGGAGACATTTGTATAACATCAAAAGCCACGAGTCTGGCCTAAATAATAGGTTAGTCTCAGTACTTAGGGAGATGGTTCTGCCTTTGGGAATAAAGATAGAGTCAGTTGATTGAAGAAGAATCTAGTTTCCTCCCTTATTCTAATCAGAAGCAAATACATGTTTCCCTGAGAAGGCCAGGGTCTAACAGGAGCTGGAGCAGGAAAGTAACCTAATTAAGGGAGCTGGGTAAACAGATGGGCCCTGTGTCACTCTGCAGGGAGGGGGAAGCATCTGTGAGTGCCTGCGGTTCCCCAGTGATCTCCCAAAGGGCGGAAGACTTGCAGGCACCTTGCAGTTTTGGTCATGCTAGACACAGAACACATGACCAGGAGAACAGAGGCCTTGAAGGCGCTACAAGATGTCCACACAGATTGATTTAAATCTCAGCTGAGATGCTGTGCCCTGCGCAAGGACTGTAGCATTCCCCCTTGTGAAACTAAAAAAGCAGCTCCTCCCCTCTGAACTATCTCCAGGAGAATTCTGATTTGACTCTTTTTTCAAACGAGACTGAGTTAAATTCAAAGAAGACAGAGTTTACCTTGAACTGGCATGATCAATATTCTGTTATCAGTAAAAATGGGCTTTGAGTTAAGTACACTTATAGAAATATTTTAGTTCATTGATTCTAAGACATATACTTTTTTCATGATTTAATATATTTGAAATTGAGATACAGCTCACAATCCATGGAATATCGGAGTTTAGTTGGCAGTGATTTTTCTTTCTTAATGGCACGTAAAACAACAGCACATCTTACAAATGATGGTGTCTTAAATTCAATGAAATACTGTATAATGGAAGTTATATCTTTGCCTACTCGGGGTTTGTAAATCTCACTTATTACTACTAAAAATGCTCGGAATTCAAGACCTATAGTTCAGTCCTTATTGGCATTCCAAATTCTTCTTGTGTTCACAATGATACCTTTATGTATAGTCCCACAAGCTTGGGGAGTGGCAACTTAAAGTTGTGCAGGCAAATAAGATGAGAGAAGTGGTAAATGCTGCTCAGAGCTGAGCCAAATCCCTTCTGGGGCCAGGGTGGCGATGTCAGGGGGTCACAGGTCTCTTTCTCAATTCTTTTTAATATTCATGCATGTTCATTATGCTTCATTGAGGAATTCTCTGAGACTCAGCTTTACATATTGTTCTTCTCTACACTGGTAGAAAATGGGACACATTCATGAAGCGTCTGTTCTGAAGTTTTCACCTCAACCACCATCGAGAATCTTAGGGTTAGCCAGGCGTGGTGATGCACACCTGTAGTCCCAGTACTTGTGAGGGTGAAGCAAGAGGATTGCAGGTTCAAAATTAGCCTTAGCATCTTAGTGAGACCCTGAGCAACTTAGCAAGACCTTATTTCAAAATAAAAAAAATAAAAAGGAATGGGAGTGTAGCTTGGAGGAAGAACACCCCTAGTCTCAATCCCTAGCACATGCGTGCACATGTACACACACACACACACACACACACACACACACACACACATACACATATACACACACACACCAAAAAACCAAAAAACCAAAAAACCGAGCGTCCTCAAACCTGGAACAACTCCCTGAAAATGTTCTTTAAAGTCATTATCCTGTGAAGCGCTGGTGTGGAATAAAGCCTTCCTAGCTTCCACCTGTGTACCATCTTTAAAGACAGGGCTCCAGGGCTCTCCAATCCTAAATAATCTGACTGCCTTCTTCACTTTTTCTGGAACGAATGAACTATTCTCTCACATAGTCCACTCTTGTAACAATTCCATAGTGAGTTACACACATAGTCCAAATCTTCTGTTCCTGGCATTTCCCTACATGCAAATTTCTGCACTTTTATATCTAATAGTCTCCATATGGGCAACGTTCTCCTTCTAATTCCATTATTTTACTTCAGCACCCCTTCCCCCCACCCGCCCCGAATCCATCTTTCTCTAAACATTCTGCATTCATGGATGCAGAGGTCTAGATATTCTCCATGAGTCCACTTTCTCAGGCCCTTGGCCTGACATTTCCTTAAGAGATTAACCTCATAAATGTTCAGTGTTAAAAATCTCAGCTTTCTGATTTTGAATTTTATCTTCCCAGAGTGACGGTGATGCTTTGTTCATTCTGTTTCTACTCCAGGACTCTCCCACTGAAGAGACATTCCCCTCACTATGACTACGCAAGCTGGGTCTACCCTCATTCCTTGGTGACACCTTCTAATAGTGCTGCTTCCATAGGGGAGTGTTCCTGGATCCGGTCTATGTTGTGACTTTATTTGGTCCTGGTCAGACGCTGTCTCCAGCCAATCCTAGATGTTGTCTGCCCAAAATATAACCCCTTATTTATGCCAGTAACATCTCAGAGAGCATGCAGGTATGTCCATCACCAGAAAAATAAAATGATACTATTAGGAAATCATGAATTCGCAGGAAGCCAGTAATGTAGGCCATTACTTTTCTCCTTGGGTCATATTTAAATTTAGAGACACTACTTCAGAGGATGCAAAGGTCCCTGTTTTCATGGGAGCATGGCACCAGGTTCTTGAAGTTTTCAGGGTCTCTCCCAATGCCATTCAGAGCCTTGTTGCAAGGAACTGAAGGAAGCCTTAGTTCCATAGCAGTTTTCAACGGTGAAGAATATGCAAATAAAACATCTTTCTTTTGAAAATATTGGCTGTCTCTTCATATAATTCAAGGGGTTCTTAGCAAGCAGTCTCTATTTTTTTTACTATGTTTTATTAGAGAGTTCCTCCCCTCCTCCCCCCACAGGGATGAAAAAGGTGTGTGAAGGGGGGTGAATAAAAATAAGTTCTGTTCTAGAAAAATTATTTATCCAGGTGTGATGGTACACACCTGTACTCCCAGTACTTGGGAGACTGAGACAGGAGGATGGCAAGCTTGAGGCCAGCCATAGCAAGTTAGCAAGACCCTCAGCAACATAGAACGTGTTTCAAAATAAAAAAAAAAAAAGAAGCTGGGGGTATAGCTCAGAGGTAGAAATAACGTTTTCTTCATTGATGACTCTGAAGTAAACACATTTGATGAGGTATTTGAGAGTGCATTATATATTATCCAGGTTGTAGAAAACGAACCATAGCATTTTCCTGTTACAAGGGTGCCAGGAAAATAACGGATTTTATAATAATGCTGCTTCTACACTTGGTTGAATTTTGCACAAAAGTATTTTGTCTTGGATATCATAAAAGAAACTTAGTTACTGAGAAATCCAAAGTACCTTGTTCTTATAAAACTGTTGCACCTATAAAGTATGGTCCTCAACATAGACTCCAAGGATTACATTACAGTAAAATTTAGAGGCTACATAAGCTGAAACTAAACAAGATCTGTCTTAAATAAGCTGGGAGAAAAAAATGCTGGGATATGTATTGCTGGCAAGAAGGCATTGTTCTAGTATTTCTTTCTATCATATTTGGGGATGTATATTAAAATCCTTAAATATATTCATAGCTCTTGACACAGTAATTCTTATAGAAATGTATCCCAAGGAAACCATTAAAAGTACACACCAAGTTTTATGTCATTTCTCGCTATATTATTTATACTAGAAAAAAAATCTACACAAACCATACACGTTTTACAAGAGGTGTGGTAGATTGCAAATGGTCACACAGTCTTTGCAACACCTCCCATAAAGAAGTGCTACCCATTTCTCTACTCTTGACTCAATTGGCCTTGCAACTCAATTTGACCAATAGAATGAGGCAAGAGTACCATGTATTCAGAGGTTTTAAGAGACCTTTCAGATTCTTGGTACCCCTCTACCGTGTGAACAAGCCTGGGCTGCCCTCTTGGGGGTAAGAGTCGGCAGAGAGAGTGAGGTCCAGCACTTGACCTGGCCCAGCAGGGACCTGGCCTGTGAGTGCAGGCAGCAGACGCTACACGGAGCTACCCAGCGAGATCTGCTGGTCCACACAAGTGTGAGCAAATAAAGAGTTTTATCTTTTTTTTTATGTGGTACTGGGGTTAGAAGCCAGGGACATTCTACCTCCCTACACCCCCAGACCTATTTTATTCTTTTATTTTGAAACAGGGTCTCACTAAGTTGCGGAGGGCCTCACTAAGTTGCCGAGGCAGGCTGTGAACCTGCGATTCTGTCTCAGCTTCCCAAGTACTGGGATTGCCAGTGTGCACCACCACACCCGGATCTATAGTTTATCATTTTTAAGCAACTAAGCTTTGGAGTAGGTTGCTGCACAGCAAAGACTGATATGCAGGAAAGTAGTTTAATTCAGTGTTTCCCACACTGTGTTGCATTGTTCATTAGTGTCTCATGAGATATTAATAGAAATCTTGAAATAGATTGTTTAATAACTGTATAATAGATATAGATTATCTAATACATAGTTGAAACAGATAACATAATAATAGATTATATGATAGTCACTGAAATCATGAAAAAGAGTCCCATTGTTAGCTAAATAAGCATAGGAAATCTTATATTTGCTACTCCCTTTTAGTGTTTAGTCATGTACATCAACATATTAAAATTCTGAGAATCTTGCAGTAAACAAATTTATTTAATAACATTTTGCACATGTATTTTTTTTTTTTTTTGCGGTACCGGGGATTGAATGCAGAGGCGTTCTACCTCTGCGCTATGCCCCCGGCCCTATTTTTTATACTTTATTTTGAAACTGGGTCTCACGAAGTTGCGGAGGGCCTCACCAAGGAGAGAGAGAGAGAGAGAGAGAGAGAGAGAGAGAGAGGCAGAGAGAGAGAGAGAGCTGAGGCTGGCCGCGAACCCGGATCCTCCGGTCTCTGCCTCCCAAAGTACTGGGATTACAAGCGTGCGCCACCACGCCCGGCTGCACATGTATTTTTTAACTGCTCTCTTTTCCTGTGTAATATCCTTCTACATCATGCTAGCTGGCACCGTTCCGGGGAACACACTTATGGTAGAAGCAGTTTTGGTAAACTTGTATTACTTATATTATAAAATATCTGGAAATATTGACCATCTTTTTTGCATAGCTTTTTAATACAAGCAAATGTTCTCAAAATACGTATAGCATGACTCTATTTTTCAAAACAGAGTTGTACATTCTATATCATTGTTTATATCATACACACTGAAAATAGTTTGGAAATTAATTTTGATAGTAATATATTTGGATAATAGGATGAAGAGTCATTTTAATTTTCTTTATTTTGTAATCCTCTGTTGTTTCAGAATTTCTGTAATGGATAGTTCTTTAATAAATTATACAAAGGATTCTTACAAAGTACAATGCCAAGGTCCTCTGGACAATTTCTGGGGCTCTGCTGCGACCCTCCTTCTCTTTATTCCACAGCCCACTGACCAAGTAGCATCCAGCTTCTGCAGTGTATCTACCATGAGCATTTCCTGAGCTATTTCTGTTAAAAAAAAGCTCATGTGAAAACACTGCTTACTTCTTTCTTATTATTCTTTAACACCTTCAAGTATATAGTAAGTGCTAGTTAATTGGTCAGCTAAGCATTGTGTGTGGGAATTTTTAAGAAATTGAAAAACATATCTCTAGAGAATATACTGGGCATCAAAATATTTTTGCATAATTTGTTCTATATTATTTAGTAACTGCAATCTTAGAATGCTAAGCATATTACATCTCCAGTAGGATTTACTTTCTTTGAGCTCAGCTAATTACTTTGTTTTGTAGTTTGTTTAATCCCTGATAAATAAATTACAAAACTCTAGACAAGCCATTGTAAAATACTGTCTGATTAACTATGCTTGTAAAAAATCAGGGCGAGGGACTACATGCACCTTCAAACCTGTGTTTCACAATGTTCATGCTTTTATTATTGTCTTCTCACATGCTATATATTCAATAAGCTATTACTGGACAAAGTATAATGTCTAAACTAATTCTCTATACTATAAAATAGTATTACACATTATGGTATAATGCTAGAATTTTATGCTCCTATAAAATTGTTTTAGGAAATGATTTCTGGGTCCAAGCTGTAGGCCTTTTTCCCTTGAGCACATCTCATTGTTAAAGCGGTTTGGTTGGCATTTATTTTTCTTAAAAATCAAACACCATGAAACATGATAGATTATTGATCACCTACATTTACTGTTTTCAGAATCCATTATCTCTGTTGTGACATAAAACTGTTAACAATTCATGGTTTGGTTGGTCACCGTGATTCACAGGAAGATTCTAGCAGAGGCCTCGTGCCACACACAAGATGACATCCATGACACAGGAACTCCTTGGACCCCTCTCTGAGCCCCAGCTTTAGCCCAGATAGAACATGAATTTAGTGCCAAGATTTTGGTAGATTCAATATAAACAACTGTGATGAGTACAAACAAGTTCCTCAACCTTTTTTCTCCATACATGCCAGTTGAATTTTACCTTCATGGAACAATTTTTTTAAAGATATTTGGAGATATTCTTAAAATGGTTGAGAGGAAATAAAGACAGTAAACAAAATAATAAAACAATCATACAGATTGTATATTGGTTCAGTATTCATGTAAACTGTCTCAAACAGGTACTCTCTAAAGAGGTCAAAAGACAGAATAAAGGAAAATGACTACCATGTTTATTAGAAAAATTTTGAAGAAAAATTTTGAAAATTTTGAAAAAAATTCTAGATTCTTACTAAAAAATAATACAAATAAGGGCAGACCAGCAAAAAATATATATATTTATATTATATATATATATAACCACTGAAAAGAAAAACAAAAATTTTACTAATTTTTAAAATTTGAAGAGGTTGGACTTTCATCAAAATTAAAGTCTTTTATGATTCAAAAGGTACTATTTAAAAAGTAAAAAGAGAACTTACAGAATTGGGGAAAATATTTGTAAATAATATATTCAATAAGGTAGTTGTATCTAGAATATATAAAGATCATTACAACTTAATTATAAAAATATAAACAACATAATGAAAAGATTCAGAGGACTTGAGTAGACATCTCTCCAAAAAGATATGTAAATTGACAACAACCATACGAAAAAATGCTTAAGACACTAGGGAAATGAAAATCAGAATCATACCCACTAGGATGGCTGTAATCAAAAAGACCAATAGTAACAAGCGTTTCCAAGAATGTGGAAAAATGATAACCTTCATATACCACTGGTGGATATGTAAAATTGTACAATCACTTTGAAAAAGCAGTTCTGGAGGTTTCTCAAAAGAATAAAAACATAGTGTTACCATAAGACCTAGCAACTCTTCTCCTAAGTACATACCCATGAGTAATGAAAACTTCTATCCACAAAGAAAACCTGCACATAAATGTTCATGGCAACATTATTTATAATAGCAAGGAAGGGAAACATCCCAAATGTCCTTCAACTGATAGTAGATAAAAAGATGTACTACATCTATACAATGGAATATTTTCATTTGTTTATTTGTTATTTTTAATACTTGTATTCGTGCATTGTAATTACACATCATACTGAGGTATAGAGTGATAGGAATATACATGCACACAACACTTGGCGCATTTCTCTATTTTTATCCTCTAAAAGGATTAATACTACTCTATGGATGAAGCTTAAAACAATATCCTATGCCGGGTTTGGTGGCGCACGCTTGTAATCCCAGTACTTGGGAGGCAGAGACCGGAGGATCCGGGTTCACGGCCAGCCTCAGCTACTTAGTGAGGCCCTCTGCAACTTCGTGAGACCCGGTTTCAAAATAAAGGATAAAAATTAGGGCTGGGGGTGTTGCTCGGAGGCAGAACGCCCCTGAGTTCAATCCCCGGTACCGAAAAAAAAAAACAAACCCCCCAAAAAAACCCAATATCCTATGTGATGGAAGCTGATCTTTTTCTTTTTTTCTTTTTTGGTGGTACTGGGGATTGAACCCAGGGGCGTTCCACCCCTGTGCTATATACCCCAGCTGTATTTTATTTTTATTTTGAAGGAGGGTCTTGCTAAGTTGCTGAGGACCTTACCAAATTGTTGAAGCTGGCCTAGAACCTGTGATCCTCCTGTCTCAGCCTCCCATGTACTGGGATTATAGGCATGCATCACCACACCCAGCCTAGAAGCCAATCTTAAAACATTCCATTCATATGTCTATTCTAGACAAATCTTTTGAGACAGAAAGTAGCTTAGTGGTTGCCTAGGGCTAGAGAGGTTGGGGGAAAAATAGAGAGTGATTGCTAATATGTATAGGGTTTCTTTTTGGAGTGATAAAATATTCTAAAATTGATTGTGGTGATAGTTGTCCATTTCTAAGAATATATTAAAAATCCATTGAATTATGTGCTTTTAATGAGTAAATATGAATTACATCTCAACAAAATTGTTATGTAAAAAATTGAAGGCAATGCTTTTGGTTCTGCCAAGAGGGAAGACTACTGGTTTTGCCCAAAATGGAGTAGCTCATCATTCCCCGCCACATCCTCCTTCTTACAGCTAAAATCCTCTAGCTGTAGTTAAATAAGTGTAGGGATACTCTGAATAGTGGAAGTAAGAAGGTGGTCAACCTGGGGCCCTCAGGACTTTAGGAGTATTGTGGTGGTGAATTTCCTGGGTTTCCTTATTGTTCTACACATGTCTTAGAGCACTGCAGAAGCCGTCAACCTGGAACTGGCAACACACACAGACAAAAATGTCTCCAAGAAAAGCTTTCCCTTTAGGCAAAGAAAAAAAAAACAACATTGTGGTCAAACAGCAGAAAACCTTTTTTGGTAAAATCTACCCTATTCCAGCCAAACACCAATGGAAAAACCACACCCTCCCTTCCAGGGTTTCTGCAGTGCTCAGCTACAGCTGATTTTTCCACCACCCCTCCCTACCTACAGCCCTGAGGACGAAGGCAGCACATCGTGATTCTCCCACTGTGTGGTGTTGGTGGGACCCAGCTGGGAGCCGTTTTTCCATCTCCTACCCAGCAGAGGCAGGCAGACATTGTTGGACCCCCCTGCTGATGTATTATTGGCAGGATACAGGGGGCAGCTGATTTTCCATCCCCTGCCTGCCAGAAGCGGGCAGCTCTCTGATTCTCATGGTTGAGTAGTATTGGTGAGGCTATGGAAGCAGGTCTTGCTTTCTCAGCTGGTAGAAGCAGATGCCACTCTAAATCCCCCTGTCTGGTTAGTGTTGACAGGGCCAGTGGTAAGGTGACATCCTTCCTGCCACTGGAAACACACTGCAGTGATAAGATTTAATGAGGCAGTGCATGGTGAGGTAACACCTGCCATCCGTGTCATCAGGGCATCCTGATCCTCCTGCAGAAAGGAGCTGAGCCTACACCCACACCTGGAGTTCAGAGGTGGACAAAAGTAGCCTAGGTAGGGGAGGTGGTGCTCTTCTGTGCTATCCCCTCCCTTGGTGTCATTGGTGCCCAATAAGGAGCTGAGTTTCTGAATACCATGGAGTAACAAAGTGACTCATCCCCCTCTGCTTATTAGTGTTTGCCAGAGGTATTACACTATATAGAGAGAACTTATCAGTTTGCTGGTATGAATATTTTACCACTTTGAGTTAGGTATAAAAATCTATGTAGGTACCTTTACTGTCCCTAATTTTTAAAGTGGTACTATAGTCTGGGAGGTGATCCTACAACCCTACTCAGAACCAACAAGGTAGTACAAGTCAGTCAGTACACTTTTACTGAGGTGGTCTTGAAAGGGACCAGAGAAAAGCTGACCATACATATCTACCCATCCCTCATGCTACACCTAAGAAAGGGCACTGCCTACTGATAAAAAGATTCAAAATATCCATAGTCTCAATATAATATCTAAATAACAAATTTATTCATCATACCAAGAAACAGGAAAACAACAATATGAATGAGAAAAGAAAATCTATAGACACCAAAACTGAGAAGGATTAGATGTTAGAATTGTCTTACTAAGGGCTGGGTGGCGTGGTGCATGCCTGTAATCCCAGTACTTGGAAGACTGAGATAGGAGGATCGCAGGTTTAAAGGCAGCCTCAGTAACTTAGGCCCTCAGCAACATAGTGAGACCCTGTTTCAAATTAAATAATAAATAAATAAATAAATAATTAAATAAATAAATAAGTAAATGAATAAAGCTGGGAGTGTAACTCTGAGTTAGAATGCCCCTGGGTTCAATCCCTAATAACTAACACACACACACACACACACACACACACACACACACACACGTCTAATAAGGATTTAAAGCAGCCATAATAAAAATGCTTCAATAAGCAATTATGAATTCTTGAGACAAATAAGAAATAGAAAATTTCAGTGACAAAATAGAAATGATAAGAATTAAACAAAATGTAAGCTGTAGAACTGACAAATATAAAAACCAAGTTGAAAAACCTGTCAGGATGGCTTCAATGGTAGAGTGGAGATGACAGAGGATAGAATCAATGAACACAAGTGCAGATCAATAGAAATGATCCGATCTGAACAATAGAGAGAACATAGACTAAAAACAAAAGTAACAGAGTCTCAGAGGCTGGGGACAATAACAACAGAGCTAATAGTCATACCATCAGATTCTTAGGAGGAGAGGAGAGTGGACCTGAAAAGTTAGGTGAAGAAATAAAGACTGAAAACTTCCCAAATTTGTCAAAAGACATACGCCTATGGAAAAAAGAGGCTAAGCAAAACCCAAATTTGATAAACCCAAAGAAATTATCTCAAGACACATCATTTTGTACCTCTGCTGAAAACTAAAGACATAGAGAAGATTTTCAAAATAGCCTGAGGAAAACAACCTATTATGTACAGGGGAATACTAATTTGAATAGCAGCAGATTTCACATCTTATACCATGGAGGTCAGAAGAAAGTAGCACAATATTTTTCAAGCAATAAAATAATAAATAAATAAATGTTATCCATAGGTTTTATGTCTAGGAAAAATATCCTTCATAAATGAAGGAGAAATAGAGACATTCCCAGATAGAGAACCTAAGTGACTTTGTTGTCCATTAGACTAAAGGTCTGGGTGTGGTGGTACCTGTTTTAATCACAGTACTTGAGAGGCTGAGACAGGAGAATCACAGCAGGTTCAACAAAAAGATCTGGGGGTATAGCCAGGAGGTAGAAACTCCCTGGGTTCAATCCCCAGTACCAAAAAAAAAAAAAAAGGGAATGACTAAAGGATGTAGGACATTGTTTAAATAGGAATTGCTTAAATAAAAATTAGATAATAACAAAAGAACGGAGTGTCTGAAACCTCCAAAAGGAGAGAAGATCAAAATGTGGAAACAAAAAAAGTAAATATAGCCAGACTTGTTGGTGCACGCCTGTAATCCCAGTACTTGGGAGGCTGAGAGAGGAGGACCACAGGTTGGAAGACAGCCTCAGCAAGTAGTGAGATTCTCATCAACCTAGCGAGACCCTGTTTCAAAAATAAAATATAAGCCGGGTGTGGTGGCACATGCTTTTAATCCCAGTACTTGGGAGGCTGAGACAGGAGGATCGCAGGTTCGCAGCCAGCCTCAGCTACTTGTGAGGCCCTCTGCACCTTAGTGAGACCCTGCTTCAAAATAAAGAATAAAAAATCGGGCTGGGGGTAGAGCTCAGAGATAGAATGCCCCTGGGTTCAATCCTTAGTACCACAAACAAAGTAAAACAAAACAAAACAAAAAAACATCAAAAATAAAAAATAAAATATGACTGGGGGTATAGCTCAAGGTAGAATGCCTCTGGGTTCAATCCCCAGTACCATAAAGAAAAACATGGTAAATATGATAAACTGTATAACTTCTCATGAATTTCTTAACTCATATTTGAAGCAAAATTTATAATACCAACTGATCTGGTACTCAACATGTGTTGAGGGAAATATGTAAGAGAACTGTATTTTAAAAGTAGGTTCCACAATTTGGCTATTGTGAATTGTGCTGCTATGAACATGGGTATGCATATATTACTATAGTTCTCTGATTTCAGCCCCTTTGGAAAGATACCCAGGAGTGGTATAGCCGGATCATATGGTGGATCCATTCCCAATTTTCTGAGGAATCTCTACATTGATCCCCATCGCAACTGAACTAATTTGCAATCCCACCAACAGTGTAGGAGACTTCCAATTTTCCCACATCCTCACCAACATTTATTGTTTTTCGACTTCTTGATGATTGCCATTCTAATTTGGGTTAGATGGAATCTCAGTGTAGTTTTGATTTGCATCTCCCTGATTGTGGAAGGTGAAGGGTCATATGTTTTCTCTACTATATGCAAGCTAGGGAGTAATTGGTATACCAGAGGGACTCAAGATAACCGAGGAAAAACCTCAGTGGAGCCAGGGAGATAGTCTAAGGGAATGGGAGGGGGAAGAGTGAGGTTAATTAATGGAATTAATGAATTTAATGGAATTAATGAATTTAATTCTCTGGGAGGGAATAAAGGTGGTGACTTGGGCTGGTAGATGCTATAGTTCTTCCCCACTGGTTTAACACAGAAAGAGAGGATGAAAACCTTCACTTCTTACATCACCTCTTGGGAAAGAGTTGATCCTTGTGTCCAATTCCCTAACTTGTCTGGGCTGCCCAAGAACTAGTATTTGTCTAGTATTAGAGATCTGATGGGTGTAGACATAGTCTAGGTGCCTGAGGGGAAACAGAGACAGCAGCTTGTAGATGACTTACCTAGCTCCTCTCCCTGCATAAATCTGAGCAAGCAGATAAAAATTTCAGATGTCTGCTTCTCTCTGGGCAGGGAAAGAATTGGTCCCTGAAGCCAATGCACAACCTTTCCAGGGGCTCCCCAAATGACAGGCTTTTGACTTTCCTATCTCAGAGTACTGTAGGGACCTGGAATAATCTAGCTACTTGTGTGGGGGGATTAGAAAATAAATGGAGATTTTGGGCTGGCAGTTGCTATAGACCTCCTTTATACATAGCAAGTAAACAAAATGACCCAGCTCTCAGGTTCTCCCCAGGGAAGAAAATATGTGAATGGAACATATAATGATATAACTTTTCTGAGGGAAACTCAAGGAATTAGCTTCAGTCTCACTTGTCTTGATGCACTGACAGGATCTAACATACCTACATGGCTAAAGTATATGAAATATAAGGAGAGTGTGTTGGAATAGTATGAAATTTTGAGAGGCCCCCAAAATCTCTTATGAGGATGATTGGTAAAGGTCTTTATTTTTATGATAACTGTGTTAACTAGATGTGGCTTCTTTGTCTAATGCACAGATGCCAACAGAGTGGAGGAAAATGAAAAATCAGGCAAAAATATATAGCAAGGGAATAGTAATCTCCAGAAACCAGTTGAGGAAAGTGAAAAATCAGGCAGAGATATATACCAAGGGAAGAGTAATCTCCAAAAATAAATCCCAATGAAACAAAATTATATAATTTACTGGTCAGATAATTTAAACTAAATTGTCATGAAGATTCTCACTGAGGTCAAGAAAACAATCTATGAACAAGGTGAGTTTCAACAAAGAAATAGAAAATATTAAAAAGGTACCAAACAGAAATCATAGTTGAAGACATAATTCACAACACTGAAAAATTATCTAAAAGCATTCAACAGCAGATCAAATCAAACCAGAAAAATGGATCAGTGAATTCAAAGGAAGGCCACTATAAATAATTCAGTAAAGAAGCAGAAAGGAAAAGCAAAATAAAACATTAAAGAGTAAAGAAAACTTAAGGGACTACGGGACATCATAAAATAGACCACAATATATATTGTGGGAATTTCAGAAGGACAACAGAGAAAGGACAGGGAAACATATTCAAAGAAATAATGTCTGAAAAGTTCCCAAATATGGAGAAGGAAGTGGACATCTAGATTAAAGAAGACTAAAGGACACCAAGGAAGATAAACCTCAACACACATACACACACACACACACACACACACACACACACACACACACACTATAATAAAACAACCCAATGTCAAAGATAAGTCAAGAATTTTGAAAGCAGTAAGAGAAAAGTGACTTGTCAGGTAAAAGGGAGCCCCTATAAAGCTATCATTGGATTTTTCAGCAGGAAACCTTATAGACCAGAGGAAGTGGTTTAATATACTCAAAATATTGGGAGTAAGAAACTGCCAACCAAGAATACTATGCACAGCAAAATTGTCCTTCAAAAATGGAGAAACAAAGATTTTCTCAGAGAAAGAAGTGTCGAGGGAGTTTATCACCACTAGTCCTGCCTTACAAGAAATGCTAAAGGGTATTCTTCAAGTTGAAACAAAAGAATGTGAAAGGGCAGCACAACAGACTATAAAAGTATGAAAAAAGTATTAAAAGAGATGTTTATTAAATTAAAAGAGCGACATTAAAAAAGACCTCTAAGAGTCTAATTATACCTTAAGGAGCTATGAACAGAAAGACAAAGCCTAAAGTTAGCATAAAAAAGGAAATACCAAAAATTAGAGCATAAATAAATGAAATAGTAGAAAATAATAGAAAAAATCAATGAAACTGACTTCTTTTTGCAAACATAAACAAAAATGACAAACTTTGCCAGGCATGGTGGTTCACGCTTATAACCCCAGTACTTGGGAGGCTGAAACAGGAGGATCACAGATTTGCGGCCAGCCTCAGCTACTTAGTGAGGCCTTCAGCAACTTAGTGAGACCCTGTTTCAAAATAAAGAGTAAAAAATAGGGCTGGGGGTGTAGCTCGGAGGTAGAATGCTTCTGCATTCAATCCCCAGTACTGCCAAAAAAAAAAAGACAAACTTTTAGCTAGAGTAATTAAAAAACTCAGAAAATTCAAATAAATAAAATCAGAAAAGAGGAGACATTGCAACTGATGCCATAAAATAAAAATGATTATACAGAACTATTTTGTATGATTATATACTAACAAACTGTGTAACCTAGAAGAAATGGATAAATTCCTAGAAACATACAACCTATCAAGACTGAATGATGAAAAAATAGTCCAAACAGATCTATAAATAATATGGAGATGGAATCATTAATCCAAAGTCTCCCAACAAATAAAATCTCCAGATCAGATGGTTTCACTGGTGAATTCTACCAAATATTTAAAGTATTGATGCCAATCCTTCTTAAACTCTTTAAAAAACTTGAAGAGAATATTTATAATCTTATTTTATGAGGCCATTGCCCTGAGAGACAGATATTAAAGTGCAACAAATACCAAAAGAAAACTACAGTTGTCCCTTGTTATATGTGCAAAATTGATTTAGAACTCCTATTGATACCCAAATCCGTTGGTGTTCAAGTCCCTTATATAAATAGTAGTATTTGTATATAACCTACACACGTCCCACTTTAAGTCATCACTAGATTATTTATAATACCCAAGATAATGTAAGTGCTAAGTAAATAGTTGTTATTCTTATTTAGGGAATAAAGACAAGACAAAAAAAAGCATGCATATGTTCAGTACAGATGCAACCGTTCTAGGCCTAACTACACAGACTAGAAATTAGATGCAGGGTGAGCAACACTCCAAGAAGAGCTGGAGAGAGTCTTTGGATTTGTGAAATGAAGACAGGCTATAGCAGTATATATCTATAATCACTTTATTCATGTAAATTCTGCATAGTTCTTGGAACACAACAAATTAAAAGTTTTTCTTTTTGAGCTTTCTGGAATTTTTAAAAAATATTTTCTATTCTTTATTGGTGGAACTCATGGATGCAAAACTTGTGAATACCGAGGTCCAACTGTACTGGCCATTGTCCTCTATGAATATATGTGCAAAAGTTCTCAACAAAATACTAGCAAACCAAAGCCAACAGCATGTTTAAGGGTTCATACACCATAACCAAGTGGTATTTATCTCTGGGATGGAAGGATCATACAATCTATGAAAATTAGTGTGATATACTGTACCCTGTTAACACAGTGAAGGATAACAAGAGATAACAGATATTTTTTTTTGCCAAACAACATTCTTTCTTGATAAAAACTTTCAACAATGGAATATTTTACAGACATAGAAAAAAAGATCTAAACTTTATATAGAATCACAAAAGACCACAAATAGCCAAACCACTTGCCATGTTCAATGTCCCCAAAGGTCCATTTGTTAATGATTTGGTCCTGAAGGTGGTGCTATTGGGAGGTGATGGAACATTTAGGAGGTGGAGCCTAATGGGAAAGTTCACACATTTTAGCTCAGGAACCATCCTTTGTAGATTCTCTCTCAATTTCCAGTAGCTCTGATTGCCCCTGAATATGTTATGTCATTTCCAGGGGCAATAAGTATGCAGCTATCTCCTTGATCTCTCCCTCTGTCCTAGGCTGGAGTGTGGCCTTATGAAAAAACTGAACAAATAAGATCACCTCTAGTCTAGTTCTTTCTCTCACGAATTGAATCTCGTTCAGTTTTAATCTGCTGTTGGTTGTTCTCTAATGCCTTTATATGGTTGCATTTTATATTTCATGTAAATTTTGTAATTGCATGGGCAGGAGGATCACTCTGCTAACAAGCTCTTCTGCCATTTCCCTTAGTCAGAACATAATAAACTTAATTTTATTGTTAACATTATGCTAGAGAATTTCCCAATTTCTATTTTAGTATTGTTGTGAACATCATTATTGCCAATTCCACTTCTATTTCTCCTTCATTATCACTTTATCTTTGATTTAGTAAATGTAATTATGCTTTTATTAGGAGGAGTATTTTGGTATTATTCTTACTTGGATGCAAAATTTATGTAGATTTATTACATATTGTTTATGCATCCATTTTTCTCCTAATAAAGGTTATTAAATGGACAAGATTTAAAAAAAGGGGGGGGGAGAAGAAAACACCAAAATAAAAACCCCAGAGCTCAAAAACACTTAATTCCTATCTCAA
Organism: Glis glis; assembly: GCA_004027185.1. NCBI lineage: Eukaryota > Metazoa > Chordata > Mammalia > Rodentia > Gliridae > Glis > Glis glis. The sequence continues at coordinate 23,572 of PVJS01005120.1, forward strand.
TGTGTATTAGTAAGTTGGTGATTGTCAAATAATACTAATATTACATCTCCCACTGTGGTCAAGAACGCTGGACTTGAAGATGCCAACGTGACAGATGACATGAGGTTTTCGTTCTGTTTGCCTTTTCTTTGGCTCCATAATCCCACCACTACTCCTGACTAGAACATTTTTGTTTTCGAGCTTCAATGAGCTGTGTTCGTACAGAAGCAGAACAATGAAGAAGAATGAGGGGGTAAATGAAGAGGCCAGGGAGGAGGAGGGAGTCTGTTCTTAAACAATTATAAATTGTTCCTGGGGAATGGTTGAATATATATTAGTACTCTTGACTTTTGGCAACACATTTACTGAGAAAATAGCTCCTATTACTCTACAACGACTGTGCTCAACAAGTTAACAGCGCGGGGCTCCACTTCATTTTCCTTTCGAATTAATCTCCTCCAACTCTTTCTTCAAGAATCCATTACTAGATCAGAAGGCCTAGAAACAGTTTCATTCTCTAATATTCTTTTTCCCCTCCTGTTTCCCCCTCCTTACTTTGACTGTTTACTTCTTCTTTTAGAGCCTATAAAATATATAAGGGATAATTTTTTTCCTTCAAGTGAGAATCCAGGGTATTAGTAATTACCTGTATATGGTGCTTAGGAATGAAATCATTTTGTGAAATGGTTGTTTATCAGGTAAAAAGAACTTTGCTAATACCTAACGTGGATTTCCTAAGTAATCCAAGGCATTTGCTAGTATAAATGTAAATGGAAATATTTTAGATGAAGGAAAATATTTGTAGGAAATGCAAATTTTCAAACCACCACTCTTCACACTGGGTTGTTGTAATTTTTATTAGGTTCGTTGGGAAGTTAATGGCTATCAGACTGGGCATTCTAACTTAGTTCACAACTGTGGCCAGTGCTTTTATCCACGTGAAATATTGAGCAATATTTAAATGTTCCTAAGGAGAAACAGTGTGCTCCATTGTTTTTAAAAGTTATAAGGCAGATCTTTTATTAATCTCCTTATTAAGTTTACTATGTAATATTTCTCATCTTTTAATAAAAGTGAATAAGACTTTGAACATGTTGGTACAAAAGAAGGCCAGATATTATTGTGTATATTAGTCCCACAGACCTGGTTGAGAGCTTTTAACAATGAGTTTTGGCCTCAAGTGAGAGTGAAAATGGAAGATAAAACTCTAACCAGAAACTAAAATTATACAACTAATAAAAAGTGTGAATATATCAAACTGGACATGGTGGCACATGCCTGTAATTCCAGTACTTGGGAGGCTGAGACAGGAGGATCACAAGTTTGAAGCCACCTTTAGCAACTTAGTGAGACCCTGGTTCCAGATAAGAAATAAAATAGGGCTGGGGGTTGTAGCTCGGAGGTAGAATGCCCCTGGGTTCAATCCCCAGTAACACACACACACACACACACACACACACACACACACAGACACACTCACACGCACATACACTGTGAATATCTATATATCCAAATAAAAAAGACCGCCTCCAAAGAGGTTAGCTAAGTCTTTCAGATGCTTCTCTGTGTCTTATCCTCTCGGCGGCTGGTAATGGAATAATAGGTTTATGTTAGATTTGGACTACAAGAGAAAAAGCTTCCTCAGAGAATTTTATTTGCATCCGATTATAATATTTTATTTCTTATAATTGCTTCATCTGTTGTGAGTTAGTATTACTCTTTTATATTGATACATATAATATTTATATGTATGTGTAATATATCTGGATATGTATTACTTTGAGTACATACACACACACATTCATGGTTTATAAGCATTTTTAAAGTACCTTCAATAACATATGGATGAAGAAGTAAGGATGACACAGTTACAACGTTGAGAAACTTGTTGATTTACAATTTGATTGATTTGCCTAGGTGGCTGCCTTCCTTCCTCACTGGTTCTGGTGGATTCCTTCCAAACCAGTAAATTCAAGTGAGGATGACTAACGGTTCACAGATTTTCTTTCATGAATTGTACGTGGGTAATTGCACTCTATTGTGAGAATCAAAGAATAGCACAAAATGTTTAGTTTTCTAGTTGCTAAAATTGAAATGATATTCCTTTTTAGCAACATAAGGTGAAACTTTTAGCTTTATGTAACAGTTACAATTTGAAATTGTAATGAGCTGAGGAATTCACCAGAAAATCCTCCCAGGAATGTCTCCTGAGAAAGCAGTGATCAGGGGGTGTGAGGGCTAGGAGGAGGACTTACCTCGGGAGAGCCAAAGGAAGGGCACCTCTCATCACCCCACCGGATGCTGGCCAGTGGGAGGCGGGTGGGAGCAGAGGCCTCCACTCTCTTCCTGTTCTGGAAATGATGCTTAGTGAAACAGAAAGTGAAAGGGAGAGGTAAAACACAGGAGGGCAGAGGGCTGGATAATTTGGTAAAAACACGTTTTTTCTGGACTGGTGGACGAGACAATAGAGAATAGTTGCAGTGCAAGAGAATGGAAGAGGAGAAAATAAGTTTTTTTTTGGTAATATTGCTGTGGGTTATAAACTAAGTCACTTAAATTTTATTTGATATGCTAGTAAAGACCGCAGTTCTTTTTATTTTATTCTATTTTTTTTTTTTTTTGCCGTACTGAGGATTGAACCCAGGGACATTCTACCTGCAAGCTACACCCCAGCCCTATTTTTTATTCTTTATTTTGAAATAGGGTCTCACTAAGTTGCAGAGGGCCTTACTAAGTAGCTGAAGCTGGCCATGAACCTGTGATCCTCCTGTCTCAGCCTCCCAAGTACTGGAATTACAAGCATGCGTCACCATGCCCTGCCGCAGTTCTTTTTGCAGTTCTTTTTATTTATTTATTTATTTATTTATTTATTTATTTATTTATGTTTTTGCAGTACCGGGGATTGAACGCAGGGGCGGTCTACCTCCGCGCTACGCCCCTGGCCCTATTTTTTATACTTTATCTTGAAACCGGGTCTCACAAAGTTGCGGAGGGCCTCACTAAGGAGAGAGAGAGAGAGAGAGAGAGAGAGAGAGAGAGGGAGAGAGGGATAGAGAGAGAGAGAGAGAGAGATTGAGATTGAGAGCTGAGGCTGGCCGCGAACCCTGATCCTCTGGTCTCCGCCTCCCAAAGTACTGGGATTACAAGCGTGCGCCACCACGCCCGGCTGCAGTTCTTTTTAAATGACTTAGTTGCTGGGCTGAGCTGCTTTGAATGTGACTTTGAGTTGAGCCTGAGCCACTTAGGGTTCTGGATTTATTTTGTTCACAAAAATTCATGATTTCTAAGTGTGAAAGATACATTAAAAGCTGGTTTATCTTTTAGAATAAGAGGCACAAAATTTGGGATAGAACTAAGAATAGATTCCTTGAGTTCTTACTCTGGGTCTTCCACCAATTACGTGTATCACTTTGGGGAACTTTGAATTGTTCTGGGCCATATTTTCTTAATTTATAAAATAAAAGGTTAAGTGAGATAATGACAAGTTAACTCTCAGCTCTAAAAATCTGTGGTCTTTGAATTAAAAATGTCAGCCTGAGCAAATGCAATTTTCTTTTTTTAAATTACCAATGCTATTAGCATGTTCTTAAAACAATAGTGCAAAAAATGAGACTAAATTTTTTGGAGGGCTAAATGTGCAATGTGTGCATGTATGATGTTCATACCCTGACATATATCAAAATGTATAATTATAATTTACAATGCACCAATAAATGAACATAAAAAGTTAAAAAAAATGAGACTAGCTCTCCCTGGATGAATCCTTTTTTTTTCCCAATCAGGAATATCTATGCATTATCTAAATATGTCTCTTTTCATTGTAACAACAGGCCATCAAGCTGGGTATTATCATTCCCATTTTATACTTGAGGAAATGGAAACTGAGGAAGTTTTAATAAGTTTTAATAAGCTCAGAACAGAAGGTTTCAGCTAATTGATACCAGAAATGAGATGTCAATACGGTCTGCTTGACTCAGAGGTCAGGCAGACCTACACCTTGTCAACATATGTCTACAAAATAAGGCTTGAAGCGCTCAGCCTGAGAAATGGAACTAGCAATCTCCAAAGAGGATTATGGTGACTTCCCCGCATTCCCCAGAGCTTCCCGGGTTCTCATGGAACTGCCATCCTTTAGCTGACTGGACCTTGTGTGACATCCAGCCTTATCTTCTCTAGCTGTTTTTTCTCCTCCCTCCTTTTTTTTTTTTTTTTTTTTTTTTTTTTGCGGTACCGGGGATTGAACCCAGGGGCATTCTACCTCCGTGCTATACCCCCGGCCCTATTTTTTTTATACTTTATTTTGAAACCAGGTCTCACGAAGTTGCGGAGGGCCTTACTAAGTAGAGAGAGAGAGAGAGAGAGAGAGACAGGGAGAGAGAGAGAGAGAGAGAGCTGAGGCTGGCCACGAACCCGGATCCTCCGGTCTCTGCCTCCCAAAGTACTGGGATTACAAGCGTGCGCCACGACGTCCGGCTTTCCTCCCTCCTTGAAAACATCACTCTCCACATTTATCGTATTCCTACACCTTTCAACTTTCTGTACAAGGTTGTGACCCAACAATTTCTGTGTTCTAGGTAGAGAGGTGCAGAATGGCATTCTCACAAATTCCAGATTCCTTTTTTTTTTAAATGTCAGTGCTAAAGCATCTTTGCTTGTGCCATACTTATTCCTGAAAGACTTTATCGAGTTTTCACTATTACTACTTGCCCAGAACTGCAGAAAGTGTCTTAGGAAAAACTGTTTTGAGAGTCTGATTATCTTTTTTACTAAATATAATTTAAGATCGGTCCACAGGCGAGGTAGGCTATAAATAACTATTTGCCCCCTTCTTTTCTCCTTTGTTGCCTCTCCCCTAAGGCATATTCATTCCTCCCTTTCCAGAGTTATAAAATTGAAGCTTCCATGCATATCTAAAGGGAAAGGGAGAATGATTTAAGGAGCCATCTGCATCCATTTTAGCCACCCAAAATGCCACCTTCCACCCAAACCAAATTTATGGAGGAAATATCTCAATTGAATGCTAGACACTGAGCTTGTAGTTTTGACATCTAAATTAAGTCATGAAATTTTAGGGAATGCACCACAGTCTTCTTCAACATAAATTTTTATGCATAATTATGATCTTTTCAGGTAAAATTAATCACATTCCCTCCTGTGATCCTATACCACATTTATTTATGTCTTTATTATAATATGGACCCTACTTTTTTTCTTACATTACCTTGATTTATGTATGTGCCTTATTTCTTCTCTTAGATTGTAAACTTCTTAACTCCAGGTATCATATTTATGGACTTGAATTGAATATTTAAGTCTTTGAAGACGTAGCTTAAATCTTTATGATATTCTCTTACCAAATCTTTATGATACTCTCTTACCACATATCTATGAAACACCTAAAGTTAAATTTTAAAGTTTAGAGTGATGACTTCAGAATTCAAGGTTGGTTAAGATGTTTAGTACTATTTTTTATAGTAAACAAATTTTTAGGAAAGAAGATTATTAAGAAATATAGGACCTGGCATGGTGGCATACCCCTGTAATCACAATACTTGGGAGGGTGAGACAGGAGGATTGTAGGTTCAAGACCAGCCTCAGCAACTTAGGGGGACTCAGCAACTTATCAAGACCCTCTTTCAAAACAAAAAATAAAAAATAAAAAAGGGCTGGGGGTATAACTTAGAGGTAGAATGCCTCTGGGTTCAATGCCCAGTACCCCCAACCCCTGGCTGCCACACACAGATATCCTTACCAGTCAGCCAAGTCAGAACCTAACAATAGCAGAAATTTTGTGAGATAGAAAGAAGAAGCATAATTCTTTTTCTGTTGACAATCTTCCTTCACAAAGCCAGGCAAGTTTCGTAACAAGTATGCACCCACAACCATTCTAGGCTTGTGTAAGATGCAGCTATAATATCTATTGCTATGAAGATAAAGATATTTCAGAAGAATAACATGCTTCAATCAGAGTGAGATAATCACATTATCAAATTATATGTGTTGTTAAACCGTTTAAACTTTATTCACTTAGATTCAACCTATGAGGATTATTAGTTTTATTGCCATTCTAAAGCACATTGGAACTATTTCTCCTATTTATTTTTTTAAATATGTCCCTTTGCTCTCTTTAGAAAAGATAAATGTAGAAAGTTTTAGAGGCTTTTACTGATAAATTCTGAAAGGGCAATAAAATGACATTTAGCCCTTGATATCCTGATAATCAAGATTGTGTCAAGACTTTTCAATATGCTCTATGTATCTATCTACCATCTACCTATTCATCCATCCATTTTCTTAGTCCAAGAAGCTGCTTTTGATAAACAAATAATCTGTTAATTTCAAAGCATAGCAAGATTCCCTCCCTTGTTATCTTCATCTTTCTTCCATTCCATCTTTTCTTCCTTGAGCTCCTTTAGGCCAGGCACTGTATACAGGGGAATCCCATTATACTAAGACTGAAATACTTTATGACACAGTAGTGCTAGAGACTGGCAAAAAATCCACTTTTCAAAACAGTAAGATAAGCAGCTCTCATGCATACATTCAAAGTAATGTGAGACAAAGAGAAAAGAGCAGGGAAGAAAAAGCGATAACATTTAGGTTGAAATTTGAAGGATGAATATGAGTTCTGTATAGACATCCCAGATGGAGTTACACATGCCAAGACACGGGGGGGGGCATGGTCAATAGGGCATATTCAGTGTATTAGAGACATCAGTACTGCTTACAAGGCAAATTGTGTAAGAGGATGGGGGGTGGAGTACAGGCAATGATGATCTTGCTGTCATGTAAGCAGATTGCTCTTTACCCAAAGGCTTTCAAAGCCTTTGGAAGATTTTAAGTAGAGAGTGATACACTCACATTTGTATGTTAGATTAATCATAAGGCAAGACTAGAGGAAGGGGACAGGATACTAAAGTTGGCCTTTTTCCTTATGGCGTCATACATCATTATATCTCACTCAAGGTGAGAAGTACATGAGGGACTGAAAACGAGCCATGGCACTGGAGACAGAAAGTAGGGAAAGTTAAAGACTTACTTAGGTGATAAAATTAACCGAAGTCCAATGGGAACTGTTCAGAGTGCAGGAAGTGCTAAGAAAAGAGCTTTTCTCACATTCCCCCTTATCCAAGCACTGACCTGGGTTAACTTTTTCTTTTTTTATACTTTTATTGGTGCATTGTCATTATAAAAACAGTGAGATTCAAAGTGATACAAACATATATGCACACATCACTTGGTGTGTTTACTGTCATATTCCAACCAACTCTCCCCTCCTACCACCCTATACAAGTAAGCCAGATTGGTAATGATCACTATAGTTCAAATAATTTTATGTTCATGTATGAAGGTATTATTACTATGAAAATATCACCAAGTGATGTGTGCATATATCACTTTGAATCTCACTATCTTGTATAGTTACAATGCATCAATAAAAGTATGAAAAAATATTAACCTAAGTTAGTGGTTTGATAAAGGGGAAGATGAGAAAACCCTTTTCTTAGTCCTTACTCAGAATATTTCTCATTGGAATTGTAGTATTTCTTAGATATTAAACTTTGGCATTTCACTTGCCCTCAAGTAATCTATTGGGCAGAACTGCCTACGAGCAAAAGTTGAAAAAGTTCCACTTTGGGGTTTATTATCAAAGCGTAGAGTTGGTCCTTCACTAAATTCCTGAGTTTTTAGATTGAGAGAGATTTTCTCAGAGAATCTCTGGAGTAGCTTGTAAGGTCTATATTCCTAATAAACTACTTAGAGATGACTTGCTTTTTAAAACAAGTTAAACCATCATGTGGGTGGTCTCTAAGCATTAGTGCTCTTAAACTAGTTTGAAGTAGCCTTATCATTTGGATGTAAACACTCTTAAAAAGATCCGATTAAAAAAACCCAATATGATTCATCAAAATAAGCACTACAAAAAATTCTCAGAATTCTTATGGTCTTTTGAGTATATCACAGCAATCAGATATCCTGATTTGAGACAATTAGATTTATGAGATCCCCACAATTATCAACACATGAAACTTTTGCAGTTTTAAAAGGGCAAAATGTTGTAGTTGGCATGTCTCCTATTTTAAACCGTGTTTAACATTCTTCTTTTGTTCCTTCCTGAATAGTTGGAGGAGTGCATGATTGAACTTGTCAATTTGAAATATGGTTTTTATACTTAAGATATGGTAGAGATATTTTTTCCCCTTCTTTTCACATGACTGCAGGAGTTAAGAGGCTATTTTGGAAGATTTTTTTTTGTTTCCATTTCATGATGCATTTAGCCCAAAATTTGTCTCTTTTAAAAAATATATTTTTGGTATATGTGTGATACTAGGGTTTGAACCCAGGAGCATCCTACCTCTGTGCTACACCTCCAGCCCTATTTATTTTATTTTAAAACGGGGTCTCATTAAGTTACCACATGCTGGCCTCAAACTGCGATTCTACTGTCCCAGTCTCCCAAGTATTGGGATTAATAAAATTATAATACTGCTAGCTAAAGTTTGTCAAAATACTGTTATGTGGCACTATATAACATGTGTTATATGAACTATTTTAATTTCAGAATCAGTCTGTGCATAAATGTTATATCTATTTAACAGATGAAGAAACAGATTTCAAGAAATTGTTGTTTATTTTTGGTGGGGGGGATTGAACCCAGGAGCATTCTTGAACCTTTGAGATACATCCTCAGTCCTTGTTATTTTTTGTTTTGAAATAGAGTCTCACTAGATTGCTGAGAGCCTTGCTAAATTGCTGAGGTTGGCCTCAAACCTGCAATCCTCCTGTCTCAGCCTCACAAGTACTGGAATTACAGGCATGTGCCACCATACCCAGGTAAAAAAATTCAGTTTAAGAAATTTATTTAATGCTAAATAGCTAATACAAACAAAGCTAGGATTTGAAATTAATTTGTCTGACTCAAGGGTCTTAATCATTTTACTGTATCAGACCCTATATATTCTTTATAAATTATATATAGCAATCAATACTAACATTATTATATGCTATATGATTTATTCAATATATATAATAATACATAATAATATATAACATAATATATATTATATATTTTATAAATACATAACATATATTAATATAGCAACAAATGAATATACTCATGATAGATAGGGTCTTTCTTAAAGAAATAGTTTCATAGGTTTGGGGTAGAAAGAAGTTCTAAAATATGCATTCAAATTAGCAAGAACCTTTAACAGTGACAGGTCTGAAGTTTTCACCTTATAACCACAGATCTATTGAAAACATCAGGCATTTTTCTCACTTCAATTGATATTGCATTAAAAAAAATTTAAAACTAGGTGTCTCCTAACTAGGGGAACTGTAAATATTCATTTTTATTAAAAAAAATTGAATTACAACTTCTATCTTACACAAATGATAAGTATGGCCTAATCCAAGAAATTTCCAGAAGTTTCAAACACATAGAGAGGAGAGTATCACTAAAATGTAGGGGAAATAGGGCCAGAAACTAGCTGCAGTCAAAGTTGGGAGATAGGCAGCTCGTGCTCTTGGTTCCTGGCCTTCCCAGGCTGTGTTTTCTCCTTTTGCCCTAGGACAGCAAGTGTCCTTGGGTCCCATACCCACCAAGATTGTCTTTCTGATCTTTCATAGATCTGACTTGCAAATGATTGAAAATAAATATGCTAAGATACCCTTCCAATGATATTTACACTTTAAAGAGATCAGAGATTTTACCTGAGGATATAAAACTATAATGAATTTTAGCCAGGAATCAGAAAATAGAGGTAATTTTTATGCTTGTTATTTTTTAACCTTATAAAGGGCATGTAACACAAAATTTACTAATGATAATGCAAAATGCAATGCTCTTTATTGGAAACGTCACATAACCCGTTGATTCTCATAAAACGCTTTCATTGATTTTTTTCAATGATTAGAAAACACAGTAATATTTGTCTACATGCAAAACTGGCCTCGGCTCTTTAGCTTATTTTGCCTTTCCTCAGATTGAGCTTGGTTTGAAGTTCTCCTTTCACTAGCCAGATCAGTCAGTCAACCACATTTAAAAGTCCTGTGTATGCGAAAGAGATCATAGCAATAATTCCTGCCCTTTAATTTCAAGCTAATGCAAATAATTTCAAGCTAATGGGAGAGAAAGGAACCACAGATAATAAAAGCCACAATTAACATTTGTTTACTGTCACAGCTTGTAAAACACTTTTTATATGCATTGTCTCATTTAATCTTTACTGCATTTCTGAAAAGTAGGCATTTTCATTATTTTGGCTTTATAGTTTAAGACACTAAGTTGTAGAAGGATCTGGACCAGTTTCAAGTCATCCAGCTATTAGGCTGCAAAGCAAGGGCCTGAACCCATGTCATGCCTTCCACAATCCTTGGGACATGGTAGCTAAATAAATATTGATTTTCTTTCTCATTTCTTCACTCACTTTCTGCCTTCTTGCATTGTTCTTTCCTTTCTTCTTCAAACCTGTCAACTCACCGATTCTCCCTCCTGGAAACACATCATGTCAAGTGAAATATCAGTAGCATTGCATAATAAGTTTGAATAATAATTTAGAATGATGTAAAGTTACTAAAGTCATGTTAAGAGAATAGTTAAGAGACCTGTGTATGAGACAAGTATTAGTTGAGTGAACGTATGGTGAACGAGTGCGTGAAATAACAAATTAGAGCCATAGAGAAATCTAGACAGGTTGGGAATCTGTCAGGCTGGCATCTAGAAGACTTTTTGGCCTCCTCTCCTCTCTTAATGCATGCATAGTCACTGTCTAGTGAAGATTCCATTTACTTTGTCCCTTAATGAGCCATTTACACAAAGACAGCTTTCACAAATAAAGTCTCTCATTTAGAACTGATTTTCTTATATGTTTTGGGTGAAGGAGTCATGAAAATTAGGGCAACATCTGTATAATCAGAAAATGGTCATTTTTTTTTTATCTGGCTCCTTTGTCATGTGCTGTGGAGCAGGGAAGACACAGGTTGCCGCTGCAAATGTGTCTCATAGCCCCGGTCTTACTAAAAGTGACCTGACAGACTGGTTTCTTGGCATTGTCACATTGTCTCCTTGTGGAGTAGGAAGTGGGGAGAAAATAAAGAGAGTGAGGACTGGGAAGGTCAAGCAAGTCCCTTGTTTGTTGTGAACCTCAATTTCTTGAAAAGGAATAAAACATGATATTGGTATCTTTGCTTCTTAGTCATGATGATGGTTTCAAAATTAAAAGAAATAACACAATCCACAGTTGTTTACCAAAACCACTCAAAATGTAAGAGACAATGGTTCCCAAAAGAGAATCAGGGTGTCTTGCCAGTAGAATTGGGAAAAAGGACATCGTGCAGGCAAAAAGAAAAGGTGTCCTCTAGGGGAGGTGACAGTATGTGTCTCTTTGATACATTTTCCTTATTTGTAAAATAAGGAAGTTTTGAAAGTGGTATGATGGGAAATATTCAACAACTCACCCCCACACACACATTATATTTTTACCTTTTAAAGGGTAGGTAGCACAAAACTTACAATCATACACAATACAATGTTCTTCATTGGAAATTTCATATAAGCAATTGATTCTCATAAAGTGCTTTCACTGATTTTTTCAAACCTTTATATCCATACCAGTCTATGATTGCAACTGATGAATAGTATCCTTCCAACAGCGTTGTTGCTTCATATTTTCATTTATGCTACTGATCAAGATGAAAGTGAAACAATGAAGGTGCATGCTGGAACTTCTTTATCCTTCACGGATGTGAATGAGTTCTCTGCTGAATTACATAATAGCATTCAAATATTGGACACATATTTTCTTACAATGTGATGGCTATAGATATATAATCACTTTAATAATTTTTATCACTTTCTCCTATAGATTGAATTGTGTACCCTCAAAATTCATATGCTGAAGCTCTAACCACCAATGTGATTGTATGTGGAAATAGGGCCTGTAGGGAGGTAACAGATGAGGTCTTAGAGGTAGGGTTCTGATATGCTAGGATTAGTGCTAGCATATCAGAAGAGACACCACAGAAGTTGTGAGTTCTCTCTCTCTGTTTCTCTTTCACTCTCTCTTTCTCTTCTTCTCTCTCTTTCACTCTCTCTTCCTCTCCTTCTCTCTCTTTCTCTATGCCACATGAAGATACAGTGAGAAGGTGGCTGTCTGCAAGATGGGAAGAGAGCCCTTACCAGAAACCAAACCCTGATGGACCTCGGCTTTGGACTTTCCCACCTCTAGAACTGAGAAAATAAATTTCCATTGTTTAAGAGACCAAGTCTATGGTATTTTCATATAGAAACCAAACAGATGAATATGTTTTCTCAAGTCTAGTTCAAGGTTTCACAAATTACGCCTTCAGGACAAACCTGGCCCACCATGGGTGAAATGCAGCCACGTTCACTCATTTAGAGATATGTTATGTTTGACAACTTTCATACAACAATGGCAGAATTGCATAGCTGTGATAGAGATTCCATGGCCTGCAGTGCCTAAAATGTTTGTTACATGGCCCTTTACAGAAAACATTTGCCAATTCTGGTGTAGGCCATCAACAAACAATAAATCACAGCTCGTGGCATTTCCTGGTTTCTTGGTGTAAATGCTCATGCTGTGGCTAATTTTAGGATGTCAATGGCACATCACTGGCCAAACACAGAGTTGGGATAAGATGTACAGCAGTGGTATTCCCACCATAGTTACAATAGATAACAATAACTTCAAGAACACATGACAGAAACATGTTCTAAAATAATTTTGAATCCACAACTTTTTAGTAGTTATTACCTTTGTTATTAATATAACTTATTTGCTTATAAGTTTTTGTAATGTAATTTTTAATAGTGGCTGGGTTTAGCAATCAGCTCACAAAATTCCTGAGTAGTTAACAGTCGACTCTCATGAGCCAAGGTGAGCCAGTTCCAGTTCATCTTAAATTCCAGGTAGAATTTAAGGTTCCTTTTAATGCTATATTGCAGTGGCTTTAAATGTATATGTCTATGATAGTCATAGCATGTGTTTTCCAAAACAGAAAGAAAAAAATCACTTTTGAAATACACTTCTATTCTCTTATTGGTGCAGATACCTTTCATATCTTTCTTTTAGTTATTTCCTCAATTTCCCTGATCCTAAATATTACTTGGAGTGTTTGTTAGAAGATATAGCTGCCCAGACCCCTTGTCTGGAGATTCTAATTCTATGGGTCTTAAAGTCTGAGTCTAAATAGGCGATAGCCCTGCTTCTCCGACTGCCAGTCAAGAACATTAAGTACGCACAAGGTAAACATGCAAAATTTTATTCTGTGGAAAACACTTTCAAATTAGCTTGTATTATAACCAAAAAAATTGGTATCAGGGTATATTACATATTTCTATTGATTTTTATACTAAACCAAGAGAGTTCAAAGATATTTTAAAACTGTCGCTAATAGAATTTAGGGCACTGTCCCAATTCCCAGTCCTCTCACTCACACCTGGGCTACGGTAGGTTCATATTTTCACTGTTCGCTATCATTGGGGGGGAGTGATTATAGAAGGTTTAAAGAAGGACTGGGTTAGCGCTCCATTTCTGCCTTTTAGGATGTTACAGTGCAATCTGGTTCATAGTTAATTCTTTTCCCTCATGTTTGGCCAGCCCTCCCATATTGATACACCGGCACACGTAGACTGACTCCCTGATGCATCTCCACAGCCACAGGGCATCCTTAAAATTCCCCTGTGAGGCCTGTTCATGGTAGTCTGATCCTCTACATGAAGTCTGTTCACATGCCTGTTTAGGGGCTGTCCTAAAGGCAGACATCTTCTGCATGGCTCATGTCCCCTAGCCTTCATTAAAATAACTCATGTCATTCCATTGACTGGTGCAAACTCAGGCGCCCAACTCACATTGCCTTCCAAGCTCGTTTCATGGATGCTAACAAGCAACTTGGTGCATGAGGGGTCACCGCAGTCAGAGAAACCAACAGAGGAAGCTGGCAGCATTTGTTGATAGTCCCTCTCTGGAGATTGCAAGGCTTAGAGAGGCCTTGAAGGGCATTGGAGTTCTTCCATGATTACAGATACGTGTGAGAGACTGAACCTGCCCAGCTGAGACACCAGCGCAGCCGACAGCCATATCTTCGCTCTCATCACCAGCAACAATTTTTTTTATTGATTTTTTTTTATGGTTCAGAGAATGGAGTTTAACTCTGAGACTTATCTCTGTCCTAGTGTCGTGAGGCTATTTGGATTGGAAGTCACAGGAGCAGAAAATCTTAGTAATGTTAAAGAAAAAAGAAGTTTGGTTAGCTTTCAAGTATTTCGCTCAGTGGGTGAATCAAAAACTCATTCTGAATCTGAAGGTTACTCATGTAATAATTAAGATGACACATTTCCAACTCGCCCTTCCTGACAAATGTTTCTTTAAAGAGACACTGATGTCTCATGGAAAACTTGTGAGACGTGACACATCAGCAGAAATTGTTTCTGCACAGACTGTTTTTCAGAGATTTTTTTTCCTGAGTAATCACTGGCATTTCCCCCTTTCCTTCTTTGGTCTTTGCAAAACCTTCTGTTACTTCATGCTTGTTATTTTTTGTGCTGTTAGTAAAGGTTTCAATTTTAAAACAACTTCTAAAATCCACAGTATGTGTAAAATTGGGTTTAAAATAAGGCAAACATGCTGATTTGAATACTGATTAGGATGGAGCACGCTCATCAATAAACATGGAGCCGCAGTGACCTCAGGAGGACACAGAGCTTGTGATGTGCATCAATTGTGTTGGGGAAATAGCTTTTACTTGTGACTCTGAAGTCTGCTCAAATCCAGGTTCCCAAATGCAAAGGACACGCGCCGTCTTCCTCACCTGCCAGCGCGGGCTGCATTAGGCATGGCTTCTATTTTCATCAGGAAGTCAGGCAGCATAATAACAATGTAGTCATTTCTCCAGGCCATTTTCCCCTTTCTCCTACCTCAAATTGCTTCTTAGGGGAATGGGGGTGGCTTTACCTCCTGGACATGCACTTAGGGAGTTAATGAATCATTACTCCGAAGCTTGTTCGGATCCTATTGCAGATATAAAAACAGGAAAAAAAAAAGTACTAATTTCCTGTCAGAGGAATAGGATGGTTTCATGCGGCATGACTAGATATTGATCCTGTAATAGGCTGATGAAGGACAGCAGCTGGGAATTGAATGCTACTTCTGAGATTGTTACAGGAAGAGCGTGTTTGGGTGCCTTGCAAAGGAGGCAGGGAATATCTCGTGGCAACCAACATTTCAGCCTCTGGGGAGCTCGTGGGCACAACTTGTGTAGTGTGTTCCACTGGATGAGTGAGCTGAAAGCTTCTGCCATCCTGGAAGCCCAGCCTCAACAGCCTAGAGCTGTGTGCCTTGGACTAGATGGATGCCAGGCAGGAGGAAGGGGTGGGAGGGCAGAGTACGCCGCTCCACCTGCCCCATTTCTAACGCTGTGGAGTGACTGGATCCCCGGGGGGAGTGCATGGGTGGCAGCTGACACTAACTTTGTGCAGAGGAAACACTTGTCCAGATATTTGTGCCTGCCGGCTGCTCCTGTCCTCTATATCCCCACCCTTCGAATTCTGTCTGTACTCCTTCCTTCCTCCCCATTCCTGAGATGTACCTCTTTCCCACAAGTGAGGACCCAGAGCAGAGACTTGTTTGTTCACAAGGAGAGCTTTCCACAATGGAGAGATTTCAGGACCAGTTAGAAACTGAAGAAAAATAAAATGGTGGTGGAGAGGAGGTCGGGAAGGAATAGGAAGACAGAAAGAGAGAAGAGGGGAGGGGAGAGGAGCTGCACACTAAAGTGGGAGAAATTCCCCAAAGCAGCACCCCCACAGAGAACTTACAGCCTTACTGATGGCTAGTTAGCCATGCGTCGGAAAGATCCCTGGCAGGTTAATAAGCTTTGACAACCGGTGGTTCCCTTGCGTTTTTTCTGCAGATTTATGAAATACTCTACCGACCCCAGCTTATTGATATTAATGCTCTGACAGCTGTCCTGGCTCACCTGGTGTGTTATCACACGCTCGGTGCTCAGTCCTGCCCTGTGCTGCACCCTCGAGTTGCTTCCTATTCTGCATGCTGGCTCCGCTCTCAGGAGCCCTGCTGCACCTTCTGTAGGTGTCTGAGGCAAAGCTTTCAGCCCCAGTGCCCTTGCGTCTCTTCTGAATTGGGATCCTGGTGATATAGTCAGATTTGACACAGTTTGATAGATTTCAAGGTATGAAATGTCCTGAAACACAGGCGCTAGGGAAAGATGTGCTGTGTTTGAGTCCCAGACAGCTTTTTGGCTTCATTCTCATGAAGGAAATAATTTATGGGAAAATAAGCAGAAGGATCTGCCTGGTACAGAAAGGAGGAGGTAAGAATATCTTTTTTTTAGCAAGTTCAATAGGTGTGGTTGGGACATATGATGTGGTACGTCACGGTCACACTGTAAACACGGCTCTGAGAGGTACATTGGCTTACTTTAAAAACTTAAGCATTTTCCAAGGATTGGGTTTATCACTGCACTCTTAAGAAACAACAAATTATATTTGAGTTACTAAAAATTACTTATTAAAGGGTGACAGTGGGGAGGACTAAGTATCATTAGAGAACGATCATAATATTGATTTTTGCTTGTGCTTCCTAATGTAAAATAGCTGCAGTGAAATGCAATAAATATTGATGGAGACAAAAAATGAGTATTAGAAAGGTCAATGTCGCTAAAGGGTGCTACAATAATAAATTGATGATTATGTCATGATACCACTAGCAGCTGGTAGAAGTTAGCCAGGTGAAGAACCATCACTAGAAGACCACAACTAATCCCAGATGAGGTACTGGCAAGTTTGGAATCATCATCTTTTCTGTTGAACCTTCTTTATTGGCTTTTGTTATGTAGATAAGGAGTTTGGACGTTTTGTTTCATGATATACAGATGTCTGTATAGGAATCTGAGGAATCTGCACTATAAGTACTGTGAATAAAGAGACTCTAGAAGCTAAAGCGTGGTTTGGAGAGGATGACACAGTGCTTCTATAACATGCTCTTGGAGAGTGCAGCACCCCAGGAGAATTCTCCCTCCACGAGTTAGCCTGTGTGCTCTTTCTTGCTGCAGAGCACTCTCACATGGTGGAATATGAAGCAGGGCCTTCACCCTTTGGGTGGGTTTCCCCATCTGTAGAGTGAAAATAATCACATAGGCCTAACTCTTTTTGTCATTATGCAGTTCAAGAAAGGTAATGTGAGAAAATGCCTTTGAAACATTACAAAGCCTATTATAAATAACAGGGACTTTCTCAGTCCATTCAGGCTGCTATAACGAAAATGTTTTAGTCAAGGTAACTTATAAACAGTGGAAATTTATTGCTCACAATTTTGTAGATGGGGAAGTCTATGGTCAAATTTCCAGCAGATTCGATGTTGGTAAGGGCCTGTTCCTTATAGATGGTACCATCTGTGTGTCCTCCCATGTGGAAGGGCAAGGTAGCTCTGTGTGGCCTCTCCTGTAAGGGCACTCATACCGTTCACGAGGGCAGAGCCCTCATGACTTAATTGTTTCCCATCACCTTGGTGATTAAGTTTCAGCATATACATTTTCAGGGTTCACAGACATTCAAACCATAGCAGGAACTCTTGTAAAAACCTTCAATATGTACATTACCCTGAAAGTGCCCATCTGAAATGGCGTGAAACGATGAATAATATGTGTGTTTCATAGTCACATGGCAATGACAAAGCGCCACAAGTAGTAGTATGTTTCAAAACATTGCTAATCAGGTTTCTGAAGTTTAGAAAGACTGACCCTTGAAAAATGAATAGCATTTCACAGACACCTAAAGGAGATGAAAGGGACAGGGTACAGGAACACTTGTTCATGTTTTCAAAGACTTGGGATGCCTCTGTTGTGAAATTTTTCCCAAGTTTGTAGTAAATTGATCCATTCCACCATTTTTGCTCCATGAAAGATTTTATAAAAACATTTATACTATATTTTAGAGTTTACTATTTATACATCTGATGCACTCTACTAAGTTGAGTTCCTGAAAGTTGGAAAGTGTGTGTGTGTGTGTGTGTGTGTGTGTGTGTGTGTGTGTGTGTTTGGTGGTGGTGATTCTGGTTTCTTGCATAAATTAATCAATGAGGTTAATGGCATGCATGCTTAAGAGCTAAGATTTGAGACTGGCACATTCATGGAACTTTGTGGAGTGAGTAAGTCCTGTTTATAGACTACTTGGGTCTGGGAAAACAGAGTCATGAATAAGAAATTGTGGGAGATAAGGTTAAAAAGAAAGGATGGATCCAATGATAAACTCATGTTTAAGGAGTTGTGGTTTAGTCTCATTTAACTTGGGAATCTGTAAAACTTATATATTAGGGAAATAGCGAGATCAAAAATATCTGGCAGCAATGAGGAAGCTGGATGGAAGGGAGAAACACTAGAGACCAGGGGAGCAATAAGAACACTGCTGTGGTAGCCTCAGGCAAGATAATAGGATGACAGGGACTTGAATCAGGGCACTAGCAAGACAGGGAACACAGCAAGAATGAAGAAGAAATGGATTAAAAAACTGTTTGGGGGACTGGCTGGTTAATTTTTTATTGTACTTTAATCTTGATAACCACAATATATATTCCATGACTATTAGAGCAAATTTGATAAGTACAGCGTTATGGGTTAAAACATATCCTTCCCTCAAAGTTACGTTCAAATTTCAATTCTTGGTATTTCAGAATATGTCCTTATTTAGAAATAGAAGGTCTTTCTTTACCAAGGTAATTAAGTCAAAGCCATTAGAATGGACCCTAATACATTTTGACTGGTGTCTTTATGAAAAGGGGAAATTTGGGCACAGAGATGAACATGCACTGAGGGAAGATGATGTGAAGATGCACAGGCAGAAGGGGGCTATTTGACCAAAGTGATGCAGGAACAAGCCAAGGGGTGTCAAGGGGTGACACAAACACCAGGAGGCAGAGGAGGCAAAGAAGGGTTGTCCCCAGAGAGGTCAGAGGAAGCACGGCCCTGCTCACCCCTCGATCTTGGACTTCTAGTCTATAGATTGGGACAATATATTTTTTGTTGCATTCTCCACCAATTTCTGGTACTTTGTTATACCAGTCCTAGGAAACTACTATATATGTGTGTATGTACTATATGTACTATATGTATGTACTATATATGTGTATATACTATATATGTGTGTGTACACACATATATAGTACACACACACACACTACATATATATACACACACACATAGTAGTATGAAGAATAAAGGAAAGAAACAAAACAAAAGAATACTAACTCCCTGAAATAATTGCTGTTCATATTTTGGTAAATCTCCCTTCAAATTGATTTAAGCCTTCTACATGGAGTAATGAGAGTGCTTGCTTCACCACATTCTATCTGGTATTGATCATTGTACTTGGTATTGCTTTGCTAATTTTATAGGTTAAAAATAACTTATGGTCTCTTTCCATTGGGGCCCTCTATATAGAAAATTTCAAAATTTTACAGAGGATAAAAATCCTCCTTCCTACCATATCATCCCTAATGCTATACTTTTGTGTCACTTGCTCTCAATATTTTAATATATTTTCCTTTTAGTTAAAAATTTTCACAGTTGAATTCATATTATATGTAAAAATATGAATTATGCTTTTTAAAGGAAATATTAAATTACATTTGTTTTCCCATTTCATAGATGATTTAGAAAATTGAGAATCCATAATATTTTATCAATAGATATGCTAATAAATTCCTTAATGGTGGGCATTTATGCTGTTTTTGTTGACTATTTTTAAAAACATACTGTAATAAATAATATCATGTACACAAATGTGTTTACATTTCTGATCATCTCCCTGGAGCATTTTCACAGAAGAGTAATTACTTGGTAAAAAGGAAATAATCAATTATAAGACTCCTGATATATGCTGCCATTTATTGCTTAGGGATGGCTGTACCAATTTGCCCTCCCACAAGCAAGGTATGATGGGATCTATCTCATTCAATATCATTGGATGCTTTCATTTAAAAAAGTCTTGGCTAATTTGATAAGAAAAAAGCCCATTATTGCTTTAAATTACAATTCTTTCATTAATTGTGTCTGCATGTTTCCCATATCTTAGTCATTTGCATTTCCTCTTTTAAAATAATATTTCTGCATTCTTTCCCTATGTATGCATTGCATTTTAGTGTTTTTCTCATCTATCTATTTGGATTTATTATAAATCTGAGATGCCAACCTTCGCCATATTGTTCTACACACACATGCAAACACAGTTTCTTTCTAAATCTTTTATTTTTACACAAAGGAGTTAGTGATTTTTAGAAAAATTTTCACTTTCTATTTCTTCTTTTCTATGTGTTCATGTCTCAAGTAAATGTTGTAGGGTCTCCTAGGTAACCTAAACTAGGATTCTTTGTTTAGCTGTTGTATGGGAATTTGTGGATGGAGCCACCTATTTGTGTGTGTGTGTGTGTGTGTGTGTGTGTGTGTGTGTGTGTTACTGGGGATTGAATGCAGGGGCATTTTACCTCTGAGCTACACCCCCAGCTCTATTTTATTTTTTAAATTTTGAAACAGGGTCTCACTAAGTTGTAGAGGATCTCACTAAGTTGCTGAGGCTGGCTTTGAACCTGAAATTCTCCTGTTTTAGCATCTCAAGTACTGAGATTGCAAGTGTGCGCCACTGCGCCCAGATGAAACATGTATTTAATAGCGCTGATATTTATTGCAGTTTGGAGAATTGGCTAGACAAAGATTGGGAGGTTATCTTTGACAGAGATGGAGGCACATTGACTGATCCAGCAGAGAGAAATGAAAACCATGGGTTTCTTCCCTGACTCTTGGGTCTGGGTTCTGAATAGTGAAGAGTAAGACATATGATGGGGTGCCTTTCTGTGAGACCCTGTGCCATGGTTTGCATATGGTCCCTTCCCCAACTCATGCAGGACTCTTTTTTTTTTTTTTTTTGCGGTACCGGGGATTGAACGCAGAGGCGTTCTACCTCCGCGCTACGCCCCCGGCCCTATTTTTTATGCTTTATTTTGAAACCGGGTCTCATGAGGTTGAGGAGGGCCTCACTAAGGAGAGAGAGAGAGACAGAGAGAGAGAGATAGAGTGAGAGCTGAGGCTGGCCGCGAACCCGGATCCTCCAGTCTCCGCCTCCCAAAGTACTGGGATTACAAGCGTGCGCCACCACGCCCGGCGCCATGCAGGACTCTTGTTTGGACTCTTGTCCAAAGTCTTCTATTGATGGTATCAGGAGGGTAGAAACTTAGTCTGATTGTGGTTCCTGAAGGTGGGGCTTCTGAGAAGTGATTTAATTAGGAAGCAGTCAGATTTTTCTGGTCACCAACCCATTAAGGTAAAGCCCCATGATTGACAGAGATATACATGTGTTTCTGTCATGATGTGATACAGCCAGGGTATGGGGTATCCCTCATCAGACCCTGCATGGAACTTCCAAACTGTAAACTAAATAAACCTCTTTTCTTTGTAAAGTAGCTTGCCTCAGTTATTTTGTTATAACAATGAAAAGCTGACTAATACATTGTATGAGAGCCAGGTGCCAGTAATTCTGCTTCCAGGTTAGGAGACAACATGCAGCCTGAGTGAGGTAAAGGACCATTCTGCACTTGCACATAAACATGACACTCCTGATGTCTCCAGGTGTATGGCTTTGGGAAACTTGAGGGAGAACATTCCAGGCAGCACTGTCCACTTTTCAACACTGGGCACCATCAGCAATGGCAATTACGAAGTTCTTAAATTGATACCATGGGCAAGTCCCACGCCTACAAAGAGAAATTAATGCAGAAAGAACAAAGATTGCAGCTGGCTTATGAGCACATGAGACTTTTCTTGGCAGATTAGGGGTACTGGAGGACCCATGTTGAGAGGAAGGAATATTGGTTATTATTTGTTACTGTGTTGCACCTATAGGTCCAACCCACAGTGGCATTTAGAAAACCTTCCACTATCCAGAGATTTGGTTAATATTTTAAGACATTTGGAATGTAGATTAATTGGATTTAGTAATTGATGAGCTCTGAGGTAAGAAAAAAGCAGCTTCACAGCACTGGCTGCACTAGAATTTCTTATTTGGGCAATGGGCAGATTGTTGCAGTCTCATGATATGTGCTTATAAAGAGGACTAGAAAGCCCTTAGCAACATAGATAGTAGGGTTTAGGGGAGAGAGCTCCAGAGATACTTTGTAATTCATGGATTATGGGTAGAAGTTATAGCCATGAAAATAGGTAAGATCAGTGAGGGAGAATATAATCTATTCATGCATTCCTCCTGTCTTCTAGTCTGTGATTCATTTTTTTGGCTTTTTAAGAAAAAATTTCAACCTTTGAGACATAGAGCATTTAGGAGTCTTTGTTTCATTTGCGTGAGATGCTTCAGTGGAGTGAGGAGGGAGAAGCCAGATTGTTGTGGGCCAAGGAGGGAAATGACAAGAGAGGAACTGTGGACACAGAATTTAGGGTTGGAAGGAAGAGAGAGAAGAAAAATGGGAAGCAGAGGCATTAGGAGTGACTTGATTTTGGATGGAGAAGAAAGAGAAAGAAGAAAGAAAGAAAGAAGGAAAGAAAGAAGGAAAGAAAGGAAGGAAGGAAGGAAGGAAGGAAGGAAGGAAGGAAGGAAGGAGGGAGGGAGGGAAGGAAGGAAGGAGGGAGGGAGGGAGGGAGGGAAGGAAGGAAGGAGGGAAGGAAGGAAGGAAGGAAGGAAGGAAAGAAAGAAAGAAAGAAAGAAAGAAAGAAAGAAAGAATGTATGTATGTTTATTAAGTGACCATATTACTGGGCATTGGGCTGAATATTATGTACATTATATCTCATTTAATTCTTCCCTAAAATCTTGTGAGGCATATATATTATTACTTCTATTTATTTAGGTGAGGAAATTAAGGTTAGAGAGTTTGCTCATGGTCACATATCTAGAAATCGATGTCATATTTAGAAGAGTTTTTGCCTCAAAGCTCTCTCAGCAGACACAGAGAAAATGAAAGTACAAGAAAGAAATGGCTAATTTTTGGAGAGAAATCCTGAAGGAGTTGAAGGAGAGGGAATCTATACACAGGTGGTTTACATTGGAAAGGAATATGGCATTTTCCTCTGAGAAAAGAGAAGAGGATGTGGGTAGAGTTACATAAGAAGGCAAGGTAGTCACGAAGAAAGAAATTGAAGAAACTTGTATCTGATGGCCTCTATTTGTTTAGTAGGATATTATGACATCTTTTGGTAGTTTGATTTTGAAAAGGATTTTAGGAGCTTTAGGAGAAAATTAAATACTGGAAATAGCTTCATGGGGGATGGGATCAGTGCAGAGAGTGGGGAGAGTGATAGAACTGGGTGTCACCAAAGGCCACTGAGTTGAAAGCTGTTGGGACTGGTTCTATTTGTTACCTATGGCTCAGAGATCTTTTGTTCAGATCTGGATAGAAATCAGGAGGTAGGCAATGGTACCAGGTGAAGGAGGCTTTCCTGGAACACAGAGGAGTGAGCAGCATGCAGCAAAGGTCTCAAGACTGCTGCTCCCTGCAGTGAGGGCACCAAGGGTTTCCATGGTCTTCTGGTAGGCGGGTCTTTGTGTGATGCCCTTTGTCTCAGGTTGCCTCCTCTTCCAGGAGGGGCTCTTACAGTCAGGCTGTGGGAACCTCATGGCAGTTCTCATTGTACCCCCTAGTTGAATGCCCTATAGCTACCAAGGTTCAGGTGTACTGCCCCAGCCCTGGATGAGGGAAAGTCCCTTGCAGCTTGGAGAGGGAAGCTGTGGTCTGTCTAAGGGTCTCTGGTCAGTGGTAATTGGATATAAATTGTGTAGGTGATAAAGGGGCTGGAAATTCCTGACTAAGCTTCAAATGACATGCCCTCTTCTGTCTCATAATTAGTATGTGTATGTGATTATTTATCTGCCAGCTCAAGTGACCTGGGGGCAAGAATCGATGTTTTATTTCCTTCAGGTTGTGCATCCACAAGGAAGTAGTTCTTATTCACCCTCCAGACATTTATTGAGTACCAGAAGCTGTGCTTCATCCTGGGGGTCTATGCACAAATGAGTCAAGGCTCTGCCCTTTGTGAGTATGCTACCTAGAGAGGGAAATAGACATATGAATGCAGAGTTATGATTTCATGCTTTAAGGACTATGGTAAATAAGGATGCAGTGGGAGAAGCTGTCTGGGAAGCAGGGAAAGACCTCAGAGAGGCATTCATTAAAGGTGGACCTCACAGTGCTCGAAGAATCCATTGTTTTGGGGACCACTGTAATGCTAGTATTGTCTTGGACCTTCAACAGCTGAGGAATTCCAAGTGGACCATTGGTGTCTGGCTGCCCCTTAATCAGTCTGGACACACAAAGCTGTTCCTAAGTATACTTGGTCTTAAAAAGAATCCTTTTATGTACTCATATCTTGAGACCTGCATTCAATGCTCATCAGAAAGCATAAAATAGACCAGGTAAGACCTACCCCAGGATCTGGATGATCTAAAGTCAAAGCTGGTACTCACCGTCTTTGAAAAACAGGGTTAATTTATTGAATACCCAAGGGTTACCCAGGAAACCAGAATGAATTTCCCCCACTATCCTGCTGGTCTTTTGCTCCATAACAGGAGGCCCTGCTGCCTACAGTAAATGCGATGTGATGGCCATTGAGAACAAGCCTGAGCAGGAAATGTGAGCTTGCCTGAATATTGGACAGCTAACGTCCATCAATGTTTTTTTTTTATAGCCTTCAGTCAGTACATTCTAGGCAGAAACTGTAGAACTGTGGATTAACATACCTCCCTAGGTCAGACAGGCAGAAAACATTCATTCTGCCTCACAATAACCAAATGTTCTAAAAGGTGGCCTTGGAATGATGGAGGGGGGCATTGTGTTGAATAGCGATTCTTTGCCTCCCTTAAGTATGGTGCTAATATTCTTCTTAAAACTTTCTATATAAAGGCGACAATAGATTGTTCCTCCTGTTTTTTCTGAGAATGAGTATTTTCTAGGATAAGCTTTAACTGGTGCAACTGACTTTAAGCTTCTCATTTGCATTGTTGTGTTATGCTCTTTCATAGTTTCATGAACAATAACCTCCCACTTCTCCACAGGCTGATGGGATAATTTGCTCTGCTGAGGAGATGAAAACCAAAATGTAAAGGGTTTTAAAAGAATGTTGCTCAATGGGAAAGCTTCCAGCAGTGCAGGCAATGAAGTTTTAGGTCTTTTAGATTATAGCCTGGGATAAAAGGTCTTCCGGTAAGGAAGACTACGTACATCCCATGTGATCGATACTTTAGACTTAAAATAAAATCCTTTAACAACAATACAGCTGTTTCCCCTGTGGTTTCCTGGCAATGATGCTGGGAGAGAGGAACATGCCTACCAGGCTTGGTTCAACTGCCTGCCGCTGGAGTCATGGCGCCAAGGGTAGATGCCTTCTCTTTGTATTTATGATTTGATGCTTCATACATTTTCTTTATGCTTTGTAGTCCTAGTGATTAGGGAAAGGCAGATTGAGAGAGAAAGTTAGCCCTGAGGGTCCTGTGGTACCAGTTTCAGGGTCCTGACTCTTTCCTGGGGCACCCCCTGTCTGCAATACAGTTGATAGCTGCAGTATTCAGTTAGGGCCACTCAAGGCCCTCTGAAAGCAGCATGAGCAATAGCCACATGTCACCACTGGGCATTTAGGAGCATAGGGAAAAATCGGCAGAAGGTTCAGATGTCCTGCCTAGGGATAATGTCTGTTTTATGATGTAATGGGTAGTTAAGTGACTATTCTTTTTGGCTTTCATCTCTTTACTGAGTTAAGAACAGGTGTGGGAATCTGGGTGTGGTAGTGCACACCTGTAATCCCAGTACTTGGGAGGCCTACACAAGAGGATCACAGGTTTGAGGTCAGTCTCAAAAACTTAGCAAGACTCTCAGTAACCTAGCTAGATCCTGTTTAAACAAAACAAAACAAAAAATAAAAACAATAAAAAGGGCTAGGGCTGTCGCTTGGAGGTAGAATGTCCCTGGGTTCAATCCCCAGTAACCCCCACACACACACACACACAACAGGTATGAGAGACCCTGGGCTTGCTCTGTTCCTTCCTCAGCATCCAGTGCTTGGTTTGGAGAGCCTTGCCTCCAGTTCTCTAGCACTGTCATTTTAGCTTCTCCCTGGGGAGGAAGGAGTTATGATTCCCCTTGAGATGTTTGTGTTAGTGCTCTCAGGAGAGTCTAGGCAACCCTGGGAAAGCATAACACGCAGAACCAGTAATAAGGGATTATATTTTAGATTAACTTTGGGTGTTCAAGTTTTGTTCTGCTTCTGAGTGACTGACTCATGAGGTATTCTAATGGGAGCATTCTGTAATCATTACTGCTGTGTTTTCTGTAGGAAACGCCATAATCTTAACAGATGCTATTCATATTCATGAAAATGTCCAGTGCTTTTTTTTTTTTTAGTTTTACGAAGGCCCATATTCTGTGGCAGTGAAGGCTGCAGGTGAGTGGGGGGCATGGCTGGCTTCCACACTGCACCTCTTCATTCTACACACCCCCTCCCCAGGAACACCAGAGGACTGTAAGAGGTGCAGATAAAACTGACATGACAACACACATATGTCTTTGTGGAAAAAGCTTCTTCAATCCTGAACAACTCATTTTCTCCAGAATTAAACAGGGCTTCTGGATGAATTAGGATAGGCGACGCTGTCCTAATGAATAGATCCCTATTTGCCATTTAGCTCTAGTTCTGATAATATCTGTTTGTAAGTTTTGAGGTTGTTTATTGGGTGGATTAAAAATTTGTTTCCTGATCAATTGAAAATTTTCGATGAAATGATTCAGTTTATGTCAAGTTGAGCTTCTTGTCTGAGTCTACTTTGCTTTTACATTGGTAGGTTTATAGCTAAACCGTCTTTCTTTTGTTTGGTTGTTGCTTGATGAATCATTTCTCCTTGCTTTTTAACACAAGGCTTTCTGTATGCTTATGTTTTAGATCTGTATTTCATTCAGTTTAATATATTCCTGATTCTTGGGATGGTGAGTGATTTCTTGTATTGAAATTTGTACATTTTGGGTTTTGGCTGAGATTTTGGATGTTATTTAAAAGTTCTTTTTTTAACAGGTCTTTTCTGACACGGCTCTGGCAGGGAAAGTGGGGGTGAAGGTGGGAAGAGTCTTGTTACCGTAGAGTAGGAAATGAGGGCAGAATTCCAGGTTTTCCATTTGGCTTTTGTTTGACACCCCAAAAGAGGTACTCCTTGTTACTGCTTGGTGGGGTGAAAGTACTGGCTTCCTATTAGCTTGGATGGATACAAGGATAGGAGTGCCTTATTACTTCTCCCACATCTAGGCCAATGGAAAATGGTGACATCTTGACTATCTGCTAGGGATCCTCTGACACCATCCCAGCAGGAAGGAAGTCTTTATTACTGCAGTATACAAGTGGAGTTCTGGGCTCTCCATGTGGTCTCTGCTGGCCACATAGACTTGGGGGCCCTTAACACCCAGCATGGATCAAAGTGTCACTTTCCTATTTGAGATCCTCAGATACCACCCTGCAGGGTGCAGAGGTTGGCGAGTCTCATTATAGCCTAACTTCTCCACGTGGCCTTTGCTGACAAGGAGAGGACCACAGTTTTTTTTTTTTTCTAGAGTATTTGTCTAGTGTTGAACAGTTATTGTCTAAAAGTTTTCTTTCTTGCTAGGCTGCCCCTTTCTTGATCTTTTGGCTAGTGGGAGCAGGTTTTTGATGGTCTTTTTCTTCATTTGTTTGTTTGTACCCTTGGCATTTCCAATTTGCCAGCTTCTTCATACCGACATGTAGGACGCAGAAAGCTTAGGAACTCTACATCATGTTGCTCATAGGTTCCCCAGGTCCTGAGAGGCTCTGCTTTCTTCTCTCCTCCTTTCAGAGTCATCTTGTATTTATTTTATACATAATGCCCAAATTTTTTAGTCATCCTTCGTGGGAGGAGTAAGAAAAAGTAAGCTGATTCCATCTTCCTGGAAGAGGCAGCCATGAATAACATTTAGCTTTTAGTGTTTCAAAATCCATTCTGAAAGTATGTCTTCTAAATGGAATATTTAATCATTTTACATTTAATATGATTACTGATACAATTATCTATCAATTGGCCCTCCTTATTTATGGGTTCAGCATCCGCAGATTCCACCATGGATGGAAAATATTTAGAATTTATTTTCCAGAAAGTTCCAAAAAGCAAAACTTGAATTTGCCATGCACCAAGCACTATGTTGAATCTATGTGAATGAAGTAATATATAGGCATTTTATTAGGTATTATAAATAACAGAAGATGATTTGAAGTATATTACAGGACCCCCATAAATTCAAAATCTGCATACGCTCAAATTTTTTATATAAGATGGCATAGTATTTGCATATAACCTATGCAACTATATATTTGCTTTAAATATACTGTATACTTTAAGTATCTCTAAATTACTAGTAACTAATACAATGTAAGTGTAAGTAAATATTGTTATAATGTATTATTTAGGAAATAATGACAGAAAAAAGTCTGTCCATGTTCAGTACAGATGCAGCCATGATAAGCTTAACTATATTTTTGACACATAGTTGGTTGAATCCCAGATATGGAATCTACCTATACAGAGGGTCAGCCCTATATACTCTACTTCTGTTTCTTTGTAATGGCAATATGCGTGCTTAACTTACCAGAATCTAAATTTAATTAATACTTCTTTTACTCTCTTGGACAACACAAAGGACCATAGACATATTAACTCTATTCACCCTTCTCTTGGTTGATTTAATTTATGGTTCTGTTTTAATTGTCTGATTTACTTATAACACATTGTTATTGTAGTTTCAAGTACTTAATGCTGATTTGACTGTGTTCTCCTTTTCTTCTTGGAGCTCAGGTCCTTCCTCTGAATGGGCTGTCTTCTTCCTAAACTGCGGCCTTCCAGATTTCTCTTAGTGAAGAACAGCAACAGCTGAGCATAAATATTCGGATTTTGTTTTTATGAAAATGTCAGATTTTGTCCTTGTTCTTGATAGATATTTTTGGTAGATACATGCTGCTATAATTTTCTCTCAACATATTCAATACATCATTCTAATTTTCAAGCTTACATAGTTGTTGATAAGAAGCCAACCATTAGTCCAAAATATTGCTCCTTTGAAGGCAGTCTTCTGCTTTGTTCTTACTTAGGTGTACTATGATGTATCAATGTGTCATTTTGTTGGATTTTCAGAATATGTGGCTTATAGTGCTTCAGTGGTTCTGGATAATTTTCAATTGCCATTTTTTTGTGTGTGTGTGTGGGGGGGTGGTATTGGGGATCAAACCCAGAGGCATTCTACCTCTAAGCTACACCTCCAGCTCTATTTTATTTCTTTACTTGGAAACATTATTTAGGGTCTCACTAAGTTGCAGAGGGCCTTAATAAGTTGCTGAGGCTGGAGGTGAACCTGTGATTCTCCTGTCTCAGCCTCAACTGCCATTCTTTTTAAATATTTCCTCATCCATGTCTCATTCTGGAACCCCAAGTAAAAATATGTAATACTCTCTCACTGTAATTGATCATGTCTCTTAACTTTTCTTGTTTTCCATCTCTTTATCTTTCTATGCTACCTACAATGTGGATAATTTGCTCATATCTAATTTCCAATTCCCCAATTCTCTCCTCATTTATTTGTTATTAAGCCTATCCATTGTACTTTGAAATTTCACTTGTTTCATTTCATTCCTAGAAATTATATTTAGCACACTATTGCCTTCCATCTTGGTGTATTCTGATCTCTTTTCTTATTTTTATTCCTTATTGTCTATTTAAAGCCTACCGATTCTAATTAATAAATATTCTATGTGTATATTTCTTCTGTATGGGACTATGTTGCAATACCTGAAGAACCAGGACAATTTGCCTAAACTAACACTGCCCAACAGAACAGTTATTTTGCCTTTTTAATTCTTTGTGTGTGTGTGTGTGTTTAATAAAACATGGATAACAATAAATCTTTGATTTAGTATATATTTGGCCAATTACTGCCTTCTACAAGTTTATGGGAGTATTATTTAGCCATATCCTTAAGCAATGTTAGCATTTACGAAAATACTTTTAAAGACCAAAATAAAGTTGATTTAGTTTACTCACTCAAAAAACTCTGAGTTGATTAAAATCTTAATTTGCAAACCTCTAAAGTGTATTCATACACAAACACTGGGAATGTGTAGGTTTTACTTCACTATAAGATTTTACAGAGGCATTAGATTTGTTCAAAAACCTGAAATACGAGCCACTTAAGCAGAACTTAGATGCTTATGTTACTAGAAACTTGATATAACTTCTGAAAAGATGGCTTTTCAAAAGTTCATTCATCACTTAATGCTTAAAGTTCATTCATCATGAGTACTTTATGTCATTCTTAAAAAAATAAAACTTTATCAGGGATTCAAATTTCTGCAAGGCACATTGTGATATGTCCATATGGTGCATTTTGCAACTAACAAAAGAAGGAGGAAATAACATCCTAATCTGTTTCATTCATTCATCTGCTGTCTTTATTTCACTCAGGAGGATTTTCAACAGAAAGAGCTTCAGCGATGGTAGAAACTGGAGGAATAATGTGGGGAATGCATTATCAGATGCAAATTCTGGAGGAGAGAGAAGAGCCCAAGTAATTCTCCCTGTTCTGCTTTGCATATGTAGGCCTGTGTTCCAATTAGAAAGAGAGATTTTCCTAGATATTTTCTATAGGGAGAAACAATAACAACAACAACCCCCCCCCCCAAAACACAGGGATTTTACTTTCCGTCAGGGCAGCCTCAGGTTAAAATAATAAATTACAATGTTTTGGGTCAAACTCTTATAGACAGTGAAGTAACCCTTAAAGTATTATAAGCCAATTTGATTAGCACAGTTTGCCTAAACCAACAAAAATACAATTCAACTCAGATATTTAATATGAAGGTGTCTAATAGTCACATTAAAAAGATACAAAGAAATAGGTGAAACTAAATTGTGTATTATATTTTATTTTACATAACATATACAGAATATTATCATTTCCAAATGCAAAATAACCTAGAACTATTAATGAGATACTTTACATCCCTTTTTTATACTAAATCTTTAAAACCCAGTATGTATTTTAGGTTTTCAGTCAACCTTAATTAGTTTACTAATATTGAAAATATTTCAACTGCATTTAGATTTTGTATAGTGTATAGCAGAAAAAGTAAATTCGAATGCCTAAATTGTTCCAGAAATACTTAAAAATTTCTAATAACTGAAATGAATATGGCTCTTTAAAAATAAATCTCAACTAATTAAAATTACATAAAATCAAAATTACACTAGCCATATTTCAAGTGTTCAATAGTCTCATGTGGCTAGAGGCTACTTTATTAGACAGCCCAGACTTAACCCAGTGTTAGATTTAGGAAATGAAACCTTATTTATTTATTTATTTTGTGTTTATGTGTGTGGGGGGCACTGGGGGTTGAACCTAGGGGAATTCTACCTCCAAGCTACATCCCCAGCCCTATTTCCTATTTTATTTTATTTTTATTTTGAAACAGGGTCTCACTAGGTTGATAGAAGTCTCACTACTTTCTGAAGCTGTCCTCGAACCTGCAATCCTCCTGTCTCAGCCTCCCAAGTACTGGGATTACAACCATGCACTACCACGCCTGGTTTATGAAACCTTATTTAGTACAAGCAAATGAGCTTTCAGCGAATGTTACTGATGATAATTTGGCGAACTAGTATAATTTGTATGAAATTACATATTTTCTTTAACTTCTATAACAGTTTGTATTGTGATTTTTATAGTTGAAATCGTCCTCGAGACTAAAAGTTCTATGGCTAATTTTGGCAGGAGCAGAGAGGCAGTCGCTTGTTCTAGATTTGCTATTTCCAGGCTAATCAGAGTCAGAGCTCATAGTCAGCAATAACAAAGCAAAATCTAGGTTACATGCTGGGCCTGGGTCATAGCCCTCGGGTCAGGATGCTGGGCGAGGTGAGGCAGTGGCTGCACCATAACAGAGACAAGGGGCTTCCCTTTCACCCCAGAAGCCCCAAGGTTCAGAGTCTTGTTAACCCCTCCTGTCCAGCCATACTGCGACTCAGCAGTGTCAGGTGCTGGGAGGTGTTTGCAGCTTGCAGGCAGGCCAAGAATCAGTGCTGCTTTTTGTTAAAAAAAAAGTGATCAATTAATTAAACAAAGAAATATACTATGTCTCCTAAGCTTCATGTTGTAGATAACTAACCAAGACCACTGGAGAGGGAATTTTGAATGGCAAGAAACATATATATATATATGCATTTATATCCATATTCTAATATTAGCAATTTGTTAAGCCAAGGCTACTGAACATAATAGAAGTAAGGTTGTTATATGGAGCATGCAGGGAAGCAAATATTTTTGCATAGCTTTTCCTTTGCCTTTTTGTTTCTATGTGGGGCATGCTGCAGCTGGTAACAATTTCTTCTCAGCTAAGATCTTGCCAGAGTGAAAATGAAGGTGGGTTTTTGTCAGCCACTGTGCTTTCGCTGAGGCTTATAATACTATTTTGGAGCTTTGCTGATAGTGTTGGTACTTCCATTGAAAGGGATGTCTAAAATCATCAGTCTTTTACAGTTCTCAATCCAACATAATGTGCCAGCAGGTCCCCATCCTTGTCCAGGCCCAGGCATCCCTGGGTGCACCCTGTTCTCTCAATGACCCGGAAAGTCCATCTCCCCAGAGACATATTATGCCATTTGTTGATGTTGCTCTGGTCAGTAATTTCTTTTCACCCTTCGAATAGAATAGAGCATGAAAATATGGGAGAAAGAAGGTGGGAGGGAACCTTGACTGACAAAGATCTTATTTCTATCATCTAGCCAAATGGGCACTTAGAGTAGAAACTAAATTCAACGGTTACAGTTTCATCTAGAATGTCCCGCAAGGTCTCCTCTGGTACAGGCTTGTTCCCCAGCTTGGTGCTATCCGGAGGTGGTAGAAACTTTAAGAGGTGGGGCCAAGTGGGAGGTCTTAGGTAACTGGGGGCATGCCCTCAAGGGGGACTGTGGGGCTTCAATCTCTTCTGCTTTTCTTTTACCGCTCTACCTTTTAGGTATACAGGTTTCCTCCACCAGGAGTCCTAGCCTTGACATATGGCTGCACCAGGCTTCACCTGTGTTGGCCCCAGGCTCAAAAGCAATAAGGTCAACCAATCATGAACTATAACCTCCAAAGTTGTGAGCCAAGATCAGTTTTCTCTCATCATAAGCTGATTATCTTAGATATTTGTTATAGTAATGGAAAGCTGACAAACACAAGGAAATGCTTCTTTTGAACATTGGCAATTGTTGACTTGAGATTACTCATATGTGTTCCAAGTGGCAGCCTGTCCAGAATTTCTAAGAACCCTCACTATCACTCATCTTTGAACCATATACTAATCATACATCTGAGTCAAATTATCCAGAGGCAGTGGGCAGTATCTTGTGAGGGATTTGGTGTGTGGAGATGAGGGGGACTCGGAGGCTATTATAGATTTCAGTGAAAAATTTACTGTGAAAGAGAACTATAGACTGTACTACACTTCCCTTTTTAAGGAAGCCCTAAATACAAGAGAACTGGTAAAATGAAGGAACATGGAAGGGTGATTTTAAGGCTATCATGGACTCTGAATTTCTAAAATAAGCAAATCCCTTCTTGTAAAGGAAGAATCCTTCCAGCAGCATCAGCTACACTAGCCCGCCATTTAATCTGCTATAAGCATATCAGCCTGTTTACATGGGAGAGACATCCACTGTATGTTTTTTTTTCATTGCCAGAAATTATTTTTTAACTTTTTCTTCCTTTACCTAAAATAGAACTTGCAAAGCATTCACTGCCACAGGAGAAAATACCAAAGTAGAGAGGAGGATTTGGGGCTTTGAAAAATCTAGGCTATGAGTGTCAAAGTTCAAGATCTTATAGGTCATGGCCAAACAATACATTTGGAAGAATATGCTAGGAATTGCTGTCACCTGTGATAAGAAAGGCCACAGGCAGAAGCAGATAGTTTTTGGTGAGGGAATGAAGACCAGAAATTTAGTTTGGGGCAAGTTAAATATGAGATAGCCATTAGGTATCTAAAGGAAGTTTTTGAGTAAGTTGAATTCAAGATAGAAATTTGAAAGTCACTGGCTTATCACTGGTGGGAAAAGCCCTGAAACTGGATAGGATTATCAAGAAAGGGAAGACAGATAGAAAAGAAAGGGGGCCCAAGGAGCAAATAATGGAATATTCCAAAATTTTGACATGTGTGAAAGAAAAAGAAGGATCCAGTAAAGAGAGCGGAGGAGGAGAAATCAGTGAGGTGGAAGGAAAAGCAGAGGCACCCTAAGTACACACCCTTCCAACAACCTTCACACCCTAACACCATTGCATTCCAGTGAAGTCTACTTTACTTGAATAGAAGCCAATCTATACACAGAAGGAGAAGGAGGAGATATGGGAAAATGTTGCCACCTCATACCCACCCCAAACAGACACTGCTGGTTTCCTGTGAAGATACATGGCTTTGTGGGTTGATTGTATCTATATAAAACCCTCGGGGTCTGGTTCAGCATCTGCTCTTGGCAGATCCATCTTTTGGTCTCCTGCCTGCCTTCTCCATGAATCACTGGTACAATTTTCTGTGGGGTAGCAGAGGCTACTCATAATTCAGTCCAAAAGATGAATACCTCAGTCTTTCATACTCTGGAATTGTCTCATTCCTCCATTTCCAGAAATCTTTGCAGCTCTGCTTCTTGAACTTTTCCCTGTAATGAAGCCTTCTAAACATACCTCAAAAAAGTATCTATTCTTGATGAGTTTTCTGCTTTCTGGAATGAACTTGATTTAGTTAAGACAGATAAAGTTTCTCGTTCTTTCCCCTTTTAGTAACTTCCTATTTAGAAATGTTTGAATTCTTTATATACAGCTCATGTTGAGAGAATATTACAAAGCCTCTTGATTTAGTATTGAATTGAACATTTTAATGATACAAGATAGGTTATTTAGGAAATACATGAATATTAGAAGTCATGACATCTTATAGTTTATTAAGGAGGAACATTTTATTCTCCCTTGAGGATTTTTATCTGAATAAAAGAGCTCTTGGGCACAATGGATCCAGTGGATCCATCAGAAGCCTTACAGGTAATCAAATGAAACCTAAGGCTCATCAGAAGCTGACTTCCAGGAAACAGAATGCCCATCACTGGCTGACTGATAAGGAAAACTAGCTACTATCAAAAATCATTACATTCCTGAGTAGCCCTTTGGGTTTCCAACATGATTCATCATGACCCTTTTGACATTGGGGAATAGTAAAATTAAGAGCTAACATTATTTTACAGAAGGAAAAAGTCATTTCCCTTCTTTTAATTTTTTTTTCACGGTGCTAAGGATCCAACCCATGGCCTGGCACATGCTACGCTGGTGCTTTACCACTGACTGTACCCCCTGTCCCATTTCTCTTCTTTTTATGCATATATTTAGTGACCAGTAAAAGAAATGATCAGGGCACAGAAATATGATCCTGAATATAAAGAAAACAATATTTTATATCTTTCATAATGTCATTTATTTGTGCATTATACAGATATGTGTCTTCCAGAGCACATATAACAGAGTTATGAGTTCTGGAAGAGAAAGGATTATGTTTCCTTCATGTGATTTGTACAATACCTAAGCACAATATTATTCTTCTACTTGCATTAAAATTTAACCTAGTGATGGCATTCTGCTTGGATGCATTAATGATATTTAATACTGTATTGAATAATAACAGGTATTTACCTGTCAGACGCAGAGAACTTTTTCTTTTTTTGATCATCATTTCTATACAAGTGAATAATGAGGATGAAATTGACTTCAAGTATTAGTTAAGTCTTTAGCTGTATCTTGCACACTGTGACCTAGTGTGTGGTACTGGAGTCTGACCATTATGGTATTTGCCAAGCAGGCACAAAGGTTAATTGAAAATCTGTAATAGCTACAATACTGTACCGACAAAATCCTCATAGCTATTTTCTTCATTTATAAAGGCTTGAGCCTGTCTTACCATTAATGTCAGAAGCACAAATGATTCCTTTGAAAGGGATTTTAGAGCACACAGTCTGCAAAGAGGAAAGAATTGATGCATGTGGATTGCTTTCCAGGAGGTTTGCAATTCCTTTCATATACTTACTTTAAAATTCCTTCCTTAGATCTGCTTAAAACATATCTAGAGTATTCCCCCTTGTCTTCAGGGGATCACTCCAAGATCCCCAATAGATGCCTTAAATCTGGGATGGTATTGATACTATGTTTTTTTCCTATACATACATATCCATGATTAAGTTTAATTTATGAATTAGTGACAGTAAGAGATTACCAACAATAGCTAATAATGAAATCGAAAAAAATACATTATGCTGTAACAAAAGTTATACATGTTTGTTTCTCTCTCTCTCTCTCTGTCTCAAAATATCTTATTGTACTTTCACCTTTTCATATAAAGGAAGCACTTTGAGACTTCTTATTGGCCTATCCAAATGCCGGCACCACCCCTCTTGCTCTTTGGGCCATTATTAAGTAAAATAAGGGTTACTTGAACACAAGTACTGTGATAATAGTTGATCTGATAATCTACTAAATGCCTGGCAGATGGGAAGTATATGCAGTACAAATATGCTGGACAAAGAAATGATTCACATCCTGGGCAGGATGGGACAGGACAGGGTGGGATTTCATCACACTACCCAGAATGGCATTCAAAACTTGTGAATTCTTTATTTTTGGAACTTTTTATTTAATATCATTAGACATGAGTTGACTGCAGGTAACTGAAAACAAGGAAAGCAAAACTGTGGAGGTGGGAGAGACTACTGTATGTACTAATTTAATGGAGACAGAAATCAATTGTAAAACTAATTTGAGGTATTACTGAGTCATACACATTTAGATATTTTTCTTCTGCACTGCAGATAGCTTATTTTAATTAGGTCTTTCAGATGATGTTATAGGGCATATATTCTAATTTTGCATATGAGGACAAAAAGCTCTGTAACAACAACAATTAAAAAATGAGGAGAACTAAGTTGAGATCCCACAAACCTTAAGCCTTAATGCTCTTGTGTTATTTTCTCACATAATACCCAGAGATTGACCCTCTGGGCTGGGACTGTCAATTGAGACTGGAAAGGCTCTGATGTTGAGATTGTTTGTTTACTGACATTTGATCTTGGCTAAATCATAGAACCAACTCTGCTCCATTTTCTCATAAGTAAAAGAAAGATGATCCTTGACACTTTCTCAGCTTCTAAGATGTCATTAGAGTACTTTTGGTTAAAGTGACATTAAGGAGCATTGTCAGAATCTTAAAAACAGATACTATCTAAGTAAAAGTCTCTGAAACTGTTATGTCATTGTTATTGACTTCATGCACATAGGAAGAATTCTTAAGTCTATACTTGTCTCTTTAGTCTTGGAAAACCATGCAAACAACATTATTCTCTTTGCTTTATAACAAGCAACTGGTGTAGGGTATTAAAAGTCAGCAAGAATCTACTTGTTGGAGTTCATTAATTAATTTCTAGTCCTTCTTAGTCCTGCTGAAATTTGAAAAGTATTTGCTTTATTTCAAAGGTCTAGCTAGTTCCTGTCATCAATTTGAATTAGTCTTTAACTTCACAGCAGAGAGCCTGCCATGTAAATATTTTAAGTCATAAATTCCGATCTTAAGCTAACGAGTGATTATACTTCACAGCAGAGCTACGAGTGGCATTTTAATTAATGGTATCTTAAGTGTCTTTCCCTGTTGCGGGGGGACATAAAGGTAGAAGTCCTAAGTAGAAGAGATCATCACTTAGGAAAGAAAAAAGAAAAAAGAAAAGCAAATAAAACGCATCTAGAACTAATCTCAAGAGTTCTCCAGACAGTCTCTCCATCATTCAATCCACCTTGCAATTTGAAGCATTGTAGTGCCTTTGTGCTATTACTGCCCATTTTGAGTGTTTCCTAAGATCTTCAGTTCTTCGTTACTGCTTTCCTGCTGAGAATAGCTTTCTTCTGTGATACGAAGATTATTTTTCATTGTGCTTTTCCTTACAGCTTCATAACTGTAGAATTTGTTCCCCTCAGCAGAAACTAGTTCCTTGTTATTTTCCCATCTTCACTTCTTTGCAATATACTAGTCAGCCAGGCAACCAGTAAAATGAAAGGCCTGTGGCATCATTATGTGTGAGGTTTTCTATGGGAAAGATTTTCTTTCACTCACTTTTTTATGGTGTCTGAGATGAGGACATGAGGCGAAAAGCTCAAATTGGATTTTAAAAAATAAAAATATAGGAAAAGTCACCAGATCACAACAGGAGAGTAAAATGCCATCATTTCAGAGAAGTTTCACAGGCATCGTACTCATTTCTAAGAACTGGGTATGGCTCTCAGATTGAATTCAGTAGGTTCTTCTTCTGGGGGTTAGCTTTTCTTAGAGAACAGAAGGCACCATATGGAACAGGCTCTAAAGCAATTATACCTCATAAGAGTTTGTAATGAAATGATTTAGAAATAATAAAATCTAGATTAACTAGGACCTAGTTAACTGGAACTTTCAATTATCTTTATTTTAGTTGGTTTTTATCTTTTAGAGGATGATATGATGATACGATATAATGATAAACTTATGGAGTTAAATCCCTTTTATTGTTATGTAAGAGTAAAATCAGGCCTATGGCTGAATTATTAACCCTGTTTTTCTGACTAAATTCAGACCTCTAGCACCTATCTGTTATGAGAGAGAGGTTGAGAACAGGACAAGTCCTAATTTGCAGATATCGAAGGCTGTTATAAACCTGGTCTACTTTTCCATAGATCTCATAGACATATCCTCTGTACTGTACAAAAAGGACTAGGCTAGGTGTCAAGACCTGGTCCACGCTCTGCCACTAAGTGTGTGACCTTGGGCATGTGACATTTCTCCTCTTTATCTCAACGTCCTCATCTGTAGAATGAGGAAGTTGGGTCTGTTCCTTTTTTTGGAGGAGAGTGGGATTGGGGATTGACCCCGGGAGTATTCTATCTTGGAGCTCTACCCCCATCATGTTTTGTTTATTATTTTGAAACAGGGTCTCTCTTAAGTTGCAGAGGGTCTCACTAAGTTGCTGAGACTGCCCTCAAACCTGCAATTCTCCTGTTTCAGCCTCCTAAGTGTTGGGATTATAGGTATGCACCACCACACCTAACTGGACCTTTTCCTTTCAAGCACTAACATAATTTTGAATCTGGTAATCACTGTTCTTCAGAATGATCGCTCGAGGCACTGCAAGATCTTCAATTAAGAAGAGCCAGCTGTTTTTTGTTCACAATAGTTATAATGTGTCACGTGCTAGGGAAATTGCATACCTCATCACATTTATAGAGGAAAACAACAGCTCAGAGAGGTTAGGTAACTGGCTATGGCCACACTGCCGGCCACAGCAGATAGGAGGATAAAGACAGTCTCCTTCAGGGCTTAAGTCATTTTTAGAACATCAATGACTACATCCTAAGGGCTTTGTTGAATATGGAGTTTTGAATTGGGAAATAATGATTCCCTATAACTGTAAACAGAAGGAAAACCAGAAATACCTATTAAAATACCATGAATTTGATCTGAAGGTTAGGAATTGCAGAAAAGAGAGAAATTAATTCAATATGAGTCAGACACAATATAACACTTTAATAAACATTAATATTAAATATACATTTATATAGTTCAAGCATCGAAAGACACAGTGTTGCTTCTGCTGAGTTAGGATTCCTTGGTTTATCATAGACTGGCATAATGTTAGAGAATCGTATCTAAAGCCAGTGACACATTTTAAAAAAATGTATCAGCCTTGATGACAAATTCTCATCTTTTGAAGATGGATTCTATTTTGGAATTGGTAAAATGTCAATAAATCCTTAAGAGAAAAGGCTGTGTCTTTCTTATCTTCTATCCCACAGTGCCTATCCTAGTATCTTTTACTTCACAGACAGTCAATAAACAATTTTTTAAAAATTTGACTCATTCTTTTTTAACCGTACTAACGTATGAGAGAGAACTTTGGGAAATTCTCACTTTTAATGGGTTTGTATGGCAGAGCTAGAGAATTCATTTAGGACAAGACTTTTTGCTTGTTGTTTTGATTATCTCCAGAAATACTCTGAAACTACTGTTAACAGCTCCTAAAATTGTTGCATGTGATGTCTCATACTTATATGAAAATCCATAGGATTTGGGTTAAAGAAGCAGCAACACAGATTTGCCTCATAGGAAATCATTTTCTTTCATGTTGAAAACCTGAAAATCCTGCATTTTACTATTTACAGTGTTTTAGGCTATAGGTTCAGAGTGGCCCTTGACATTTTCCATGTCATTGCTCAGATGAAAACTGTGCACTATAAAATTAAAATTAAAGATGCCTGTTGATGCCAGTAGGTTGGCTTGCCCTGCCAAAGCTCCAAAGATGACCTGTCTGAGGGCGACTCGCCTTGTAGAAGCTGCACTGCTGGCTTCTACTCCTGACACTGACAGGCGATGCTTCTGTCTGTCTGTGTGCAAATGTAATTCCCAGAAACAACCTCATGTAAGCCATAGAACACCTGAACAATTTAAACCCAGGGCTGTGGGCAAAGGCAGTGGATTTCTTATACTAGCCACTCCCCCTTCATTTTCTCCTGTGGGGTTTTAAACATTTCACATTATTTATTGTGGGCCTGAAGATTTTGAGCAAAGGATCAACCTGTAGAAGTTACCATGATTTTAGAAGAACCACAAGTGCTTTCAGAGATAGAGGACACTATGTATGTTCTTTGCCACTGACTGAGAATCACATAATTAGGTTATCTCACAAACTGAAGACTATATGCCCATGTTTTTCCTCTGGAAGAGTCTAAACTCGGATATAAAGGCTCCACTAAAGCTGATATTTCAGAAATGGATTTGGAAGGGCCAGAACTGCTGTGGCAGAGAGGCAGATTCTGGGTTTGATTCGTCCTGCCTGTGAATCAGCACATTCTATTATGTTTTAAGGAATCACATTTTGCTGCTCCTGCAGTCTTGTAGCATTTCTAATTAAAAGCGCCTGCTCTACTGAACAGGT
Organism: Glis glis; assembly: GCA_004027185.1. Classification (NCBI taxonomy): domain Eukaryota; kingdom Metazoa; phylum Chordata; class Mammalia; order Rodentia; family Gliridae; genus Glis; species Glis glis. The sequence continues at coordinate 64,639 of PVJS01005120.1, forward strand.
TTTGTAAGCTTTCAGCAGGCAGTTTTGCATTTATTTCTCTTTATTTGTATTTTTAGTGCCTTTTTTGATATTGCCTTTAGCAACGTGGGAATATGGAGTGCTTAGATATAGTGCTGGTAAAGTGCCTATGGCAGTGGTGTCTGGTTACTACACACACAGATATGAAACCTCTGTTGGAATACAGGAAGGGTTCAACTGACCAATGGTTTTCTAAGGGCAGCCTTTGGAGTGAAGGTAGATGTCTGGTTGGGAAATTGATCCAAGAGAGATTTTTTTAATGAATTGGAAATATTTAAGTTTAATTCAGGGGAGACTAAGAGCTGAAGTTGGAGGGAGTGAAATAAAAGGAAATAGGAGTAGAGAAAGGAGTCTGAAATGGCCAGAGTGGTTTTGAAAAGGTTCCATTTTGGGAAATCTCAGGCATCCATCAACGAATTGAGACCACTGGGTACTGAGATCTGGTCCTCAGTCACTACCCTCCTCTTCCAAGATGTCCCAATGACATGTAGAAAGATTAAGCAACTCTCTAAATCATAAAACCAGAGAATGATGGATCTGGGATTTGAAAGCAGGAGATCTGAAACAACGCTGCTTTCATCATTGAAAATGACTCTATGGCTGGGTGTGGTGGCACACACCTATAATCCCAGTATTTGGGAGGCTGAGACAGGAGGATTGCAGGTTTAAGGTCAGCCTCGGTAACTTAGCAAGGCCCTCAGCAACCTAGCAAGAGCCTGTTCAAAAAAAATTTTTTTTCGTGAAGTGTCTATTCATTTCAGTTGCCCACTTCTTGATCGGGTTGTTTGTTTTCTTAGTGTAAAGTCTTTTAAGTTCTTTGTATATCCTAGATATTAGACCTCTGTCAGAGGGATAGCTTGCAAAGATCTTTTCCCATTCCGTAGGCTTTCTCTTTAAGCTCTTGATGGCTTCCTTTGATGAGCAGAAGCTTTGT
>PVJS01005121.1:0-65586 GCA_004027185.1 Glis glis
TGGGAGGCAGAGACCGGAGGATCCGGGTTCGCGGCCAACCTCAGCGCGCATGCGCATGCACACAATTGATCGATCGATCGATCTATCTCTCTCCTCTCTCTCTCTCTCTCTCTACCTAGTGAGGCCCTCCGCAACTTCGTGAGACCCGGTTTCAAAATAAAGTATAAAAAATAGGGCCGGGGGCGTAGTGTGGAGGTAGAACGCCCCCGCGTTCAATCCCCGGTACCGCAAAAAAAAAAAAAAAAAAAAAAAAAGGAGTGCTAGCTTTGTTGTTAGTTCACTGACAATGCAATTTTGTTCCTAAAACTGCAGTTATAGTACAGTTGTCTCTTGGCATGTATGGGGGGGTCGATCGGTCCCAGGACCTTTCACGAAAGCCAAACTCCATGGATGTTCAAGTCCCTGATACAAAGTGGCATAGTATTTGCATATAAACTATGCACATATCCCCATATACTTTGAATAATCTCTAGGTTACTTATAATACTATGTAAATAGTGGTTATACTGTATTGTTTAGAGAATAATGACAAGAAAAAAGTCTGTACATGTTCAGTACAGATGCAACTTTTTTCTAATTATTTCTGATCCAAAGTTAGTTAAATCCAAGGTTGGAAAACACATGGAAATGAGCGGAGCATGGTGGCACATCCTGGAATCCCAGTATTTGGGAGGCTGAGACAGGAGGATTGCAGGTTTGAGGACAGCCTCAACAATGTAATAACATTCAGCAATCTAATGAGAGACTGTTTCAAAATAAAATATAGGGCTGGGGGTGTGGCTCAGAGGTAGAATGCCCCTGGGTTCAATCCCCAGTACCTCAAATAAATAAATAAATTGAAGGATGCATATAATAGGATTTTAGAAACTGCAGAGCACAGTAATGCCACATGAGCTGAGGAAAGCTGGTTCTTATATAGTACTGACTTAGGGAGCGGGGGGGTGTAAGGGCAAAAGGAGTCTTGATGGCCTCTGATCACAGCACCCATAGCTACTGGGACTCTGGGTGGAATGTGTTCGTGTGTTTAACTCTCTCTCTAGGTCATAAAGTGTGACATATTTAGTCAATAAAAGGGAACACTTGCTGGGTGTGGTGGTACACACTTGTAATCCCACTTGGGAGTCTGAGACTGGAGGATCTGGGTTCGCGGGCAGCCTCAGCTACTTAGTGAGGCCCTCCACAACTTAGTGAGACCTTGTTTCAAAATAAAGAATAAAAAATAGGGCCTGGGGTGTAGCCCAGAGGTAGAATGCCCCTGGGTTCAATCCCTGGTACCACATACACGCAAAAATAATAAATAAAAATAAAAGAGAGCACCCATTTTTCCTCAAGTGATAGTCCAACATCCCAAGGAAAAAGGCAACTTAGGAAAGAAGGCACTATCATTATGACCAAACACGCTTCCTCCTTACATGGTGCTTAACTCTTTATTTCCTTATTGTTATGGTTAGATCCAGAATCTCCCCTGAAGAGCTCATGCATCAATGTTCAGGTTGATATAATCAGGTCGTGAAGGTTGTCATCTCATCAGTATGTAAATCCATTACAATGGATCTACTGGGCAGTAACCTAGGCAGGTGGGGCGGGGCTGGACAAGGTGGGTCCCTGTGTATGTGGCCTTAGGGACTGTGCTTTTGTCTTTGAATTCCCTTGCTTGCTGGCTCTCTCTGGCTTCTAGCCTCTGTGATGTGAGGACCAGAGCCCATGTTCTCCCTCTCTCTGCTTTCCACTGCCATGCCCTGAACTCCGCAGACCTGGCCTCACACGGACTGAACCCTGAAATCTCCAAAGACTGTGAACAAATGAATCTTTCTTCCTCTAAGTTGTGTGGTCGGGCTTTTGTATTACAGCAGTGAGAATGTTGATGGAGACACTTATTTTCCCTGACTCAAATTTTACTGTCTATATATGCAGCACATCTACACCTACTACATCTATTTCTGTTTATATAGGACAACTCTTGAAATATTTAATGATTACCAGTCACTATATCTTTGCTGATTTAAGAAACAGGTCACTCATTTCTTCTCCAGATCATGAAACATCACATGTGTCATAGTTTCCAGACTCCTGTCACATCCTTAAAGAATGTGGAGTTTTAAAAATCATTTTTAAATGCATGGTTCCACTCACTCCTTTGGAGGTACAGAAAACATCATTTGTTCATTCTCTCTCTTTTCTGAACCAAGTCCAGAAAATTTGCATGATGTTTCCAAGATCTCTACCTAGGGAGTAGCAGGTCAAGGACTATAGCCAAGCATTTAATTAGAGTTCTAAGCCCACACTTTTCCAGATCCTGCATTAAAGGGAATACAGTCAAAAGGGCTTACTTGGTATGGTGTGCCATATGGTGATAGAATCTTTAGCAGTATACACCACAGGATAAAGTCACTGAATATTCATGAATAATATAAAGGAATAGAATAAGGGTTCAAAATGACAGATAGGAGAATCCTTTCTTTAGTCTGAATACTCATGGTTCTTTTACTCTCCATTCTTCTATTTCAACCCACCATGAAATTTCTAGAGCAACTTTCAAAGAGGTAGTAACATTTACCAAATACAACCTCAGAGGTATTGGGTTTATACTGTCCGGAAGTGCTTTCTACAGACCTGCATGTGAAGCTGGTATTGTGGGTGAGCAGTTCTCCTTCTCACAGGTTCCCATCATGGTAGGTAACGTCATGGTTGGGACGCCATAATTCCCTAAGAAGACAAGCAGAAGATGGGATAGAGACAGGTATGCAAATGACAAGAAATGAACATGCCGTTGTAAAGGCATCCTAGTTAAAGGCACTCCAACTTAGTTAAAGTATTCCAACTTAGCCGTGTTCCTCAAATCTTCTAGTAAGTTAGTTTGGAATTTTGAACATAGTTTTGCCTATTGAAGCAATTTTATAAAAAGAGATAACAGATGCATGGGCCAACCCACTAAAAGCTTTTCCTACTTTTTATAAGTGGCTGAGATATAGTAACAATACTGTAGACCTTCACACCATGTATAATAATGTTCCTATGGGCAGATGTGTTCTGGGTTCTGATCTGGGGCCAGGAACACATACCTCCATGCAGCTGCAATCCTTGGGCTCTGAGCCACTTGTCCCTGTGCCCAAAGTGGGACTGTAGGCGGTGGCCATTCTAACAGTAAATGGGCTCCAGGGAACAAGGGCATAAAATGGCTCAGGGAAGGAAGAATTTTCTGCCCGATCCCTGTTCAGGCTTTTTCTTTTCTTTCATAGTCCCCAGAAACCCATCCACCTGCTGGCTCACCACTTACATCCCCAGCCCAGAACAGGACAGAAAATGTAACCGTCCTATTTGTATGAAACAAAGTTTTATTAAAAAATTTATTTGGGCTGGGTGTGGTGGTGCATGCCTGTAATCCCAGTACTTGGGAGGCTGAGACAGGAGGATCACAGGTTCGAAGCCAGCCTCAGCAATGTATGAGACTTTCAGCAACCTATCGAGACCCTGTTTCAAAACAAAAATAATAATAAAAAAAAGGCTGGGGGTACAGCTAAGAGGAATAATGCCCCTGGGTTCAATCCCCAGTACCACAAAACAAAAACAAAAACAGAATCCAAAAAAACAAAACAAAACCTTCTTTGACTCTTAAGCTGACATAAGGGTAGAAGTGTCAAATGGGAGCTGGACTTAGGAGGGAATGTGAGGAGGAGGTGGACTCAAGAAGGGGCTGTGGGCCACCCCACTCCTGGCCCCGAAGGTGGGCACATCACCATTAGCACTGTCGTAGGGCAGGGGTGCACGTCAGGCACTCAAGAGGGAGAAAAGTATAGTTTCTGAATGAGCACCATGGGCCATCCCCTCAGGAAATATTTAGTGAAGCACCGCGCTAGGCTGTGAGGGCTTAGATTTAAGGCGTTGAAGAACTGACAGTCAATTAGATGACACAGAGAGGTGTAGACAGAACTAGAGTTGGATGGAGAAGGTGAAGTGCACATTTAAGAAAATGTAGTACAGTAGGAGAGGGAAAGAAAACAGCTGTTTGGAGAAGGGTCCATCTAAAGTCATAGGATTTACACACATGGAGATGAGGCAGGGAGGCCAGATGGCGATTCCAGGTGAAATTTACCAGCAAAGGCACAGAGCAGGCTGAGTGAGCTGAGTTGCCAAGCCAGCCACTTTGCACCAAAGCACCCCACAGGCAGCACAGACCCCACGAGAGATAGTCGGAGCTATGGGAGAATGACTGATACGGGCAGGCAGAAGAGAAGTTGTAGGTGGGGGAGCCACACAGGCAGCTCCTGCAGTACTCCGGGGAGTGCAAACCAGTGTGAGAAGCAAGAGGGTGGTAATGAGGATGGGCATGAGGGACGGGTGAGAGATGCCTTCACCTGCCCTCCAAGTTCTTGGGCTTTGGGGGGGGGTACTGGGGATTGAACCCAGGGGCATTCTACCTTCAAGCTACACCCCCGGCCCTATTATTTTTAAATTTTGAAACAGGGTCTCACTAAGTTGCGGGGAGTCTCACTAAGTAGCTGAGGCTGGCTGCGTACCTGTGATCTCAGCCTCCCAAGTACTGGGATTACAGGCGTGCACCACCACGTTCAGCTGTTGTTGGGCTTTTCTAAGGATTCCCCTGGACACCGCTCAACTGAAGTTTTCTTATCTATTGAGCTATGGATTCCTCTGGTCCCAGGGCTGGGATTCACATTCTCCTAAATTGCCAAGGCCTTTTGCAAATTGTGCATCCTCCAGTCTCACGTGCACCTGTGAGGCTTTTACCATTCAGCTCTAACTCCCAACCTCCCCTCTGTGCTCCCATCTCCTGGTTTTCTGATCATTACTTCACACTCTCTGAAGAATTTCATACTTCTTCTGAGACTAGAAAGAAAATAGGAAACAAAATGGACTTCAGATAAAGGAGGAGAGAGACCAGTAGAAGAGTGGAGGGGGATTGGGGGAGGGAGACAGAGAGGGGAAAAAGGAGAATTGATGAAGGAAACACTTCGAATAATGCTAAGTTTAGATATGAAGGTATTGATATCAATCTCACTAAATTATTTATGGGGAATTGGGGGGAGGGAGTGGGGTGGGATATGGAAGGAACACACCAAGTGTTGTGTGCATGTATGTTTGTATCACTTTGAACCTCATTATGATGTAAAATTACGATGCACCAATAAAAGTATAAAAATTGCATACTTCTGCACTCCAAATTTCACTTGCTACCTGAGTAGCAACAATAATTCATGCAATCATTTGATGAGCAGTTCTCCTTCTCACAGGTTTAATTCATAATCTTTAGTAATTTCATGCAAAACACATTGTCAACTTTGCAAGCAAATAGTGTTCAATACTCGAAAAAATAAACTCTATGCCATGTACCAACAGAATGTCCCCATCGAAACTCATGTGCATGTATACTTCTACCACCCTGGAACCCATCAAGATGTATGATTACAATGCACCAATAAAAAAAAGAAAAAAAAGAAATTTAAGCCTGCTTGTGAAGTATTAAGAGGTGGGACCAGGTGGGGCCTTCAAACGGTGATGAGGTGGAGGCCCCAGGAGTGGACTAATGCATTAGCAGGTTATCTCAAGGGTGGGACTGTTATACAAGCCAGTTTGGATCTGTCTCACCGTGCAAGGCCCTCTGCCATGGTGTGATGCTGCAAGATGGCCCTGGCCAGATGCTGAGCAGATGCTGGCTCTATGCTCTTGGACTTCCAGCCTCCAGAACTGAGAGTTAAATAAACCTCTGTTCTTTATACATCACCCAGTCTCAAGTAATCCGTTAGAGCAACAAAAAACAAACTAAGATGGATAAAATATGGTATTAGAAATGAAATTCAAAATATTATGAAAGCAAGGACATTTTTTCTAGGGAATTATATATGTTCTCAAATCTATGGAACAAAAACTCATAGTCTGTGAATACTCAAGAGTTTAACTTTTTTAGTTGTTTGCACATGCTAGATTTCACTGTATTTATAAAAGATTTAATGCTTTCTATATGAATGTACATAAGTATTTCTAGTAAAGAGTCTGAAATTAAGCTCTAGTGCTGCTTATTTTATAAAACATAAGGTATATATTCCATTTCTAAGTAAAATATTTATATTCAAAATGTAATGGTACCACCATCCTTCTTAAATAACAAAATATTTATTGCTGAATTCATAAGACTAACTACTGTGCACATTTTGAATTCAGACATTACAATGCCTCAGTTTTAGACTCTATACCCAGTAACTCAATGGGATCGTGCCTCTAATCAGCAAGTAATTAAAATGTGAAGACTGTCGAGAGAAAACAGTCTACTAAAAGTGGAGCTTTAAGTCAGGCATGGTGGTACATGACTGCAATCCTAGTACTTGGGAGGCTGAGACAGGAGGATTGCAGGTTCAAGGCAACTTAGTGAGGCCCTCAGCGACTTGGTGAGACCCTGTTTCAAAATAAAAAATAAAATAGGGCTGGGATATAGCTCAGAGGTAGAATGCCCCTGGCTTCAATCCCTAGTGCCAAGAAAAAAAAAAAGTGATGCTTTGGGGATATGTATATATGAGCTTCCCCTCCAAATATATAACACCTGCAAAACTCTGGACAAAGCAATATTTAAAAAAGAACGAGGAAGGCAGTAACAAAATATTTCATGTTCTTGTGAACAAAGATTAATACCTAGGTATGAAATTCAGGAGAGTCTCCAGTTGAACAGCTTGCAAGCCGTGTATTTGCTGTTTCTAGTCTGTGATTGGATCGCTTAGGCTGACTTACAGAGTTAAATGCCACTTAATTATCCCGTAGTTTAAGAAAGATAACACTGCACATTGTCAATTTAATAATTAAACAACGTTTGTTATAGAAAGAAAGAATATAATTTATGAGGCACCACTAATAAAATCTTAGTTTTAAGTTTAATGGTTTGAGGAGAGTGTGTGTATCATTCTGTGGTTTCCATTCTCTGCAAATTATAGTCAGCAGAATCATCCGGGGAAACTATAAGCAAGTGCAGGACTATGATTTCTATCTAGCAAAGCAGGAGAGGGGAAAAAAGAGTAACAAATAAATTTAACCAAAACAACAAAGGGTAGGAGAGGGGAGAAAAGGAACCATTAGAAAGCATGATAATTGAGCCAGGCGTGGTGGCGCATGCTTGTAATCCCAGTACTTTGTGAGGCGGAGACCGGAGGATCGGGGTTCGCGGCCAGCCTCAGCTCTCTGGATCTCTCTCTCCCTGTCTCTCTCTCCCTGTCTCTGTCTCTGTCTCTCTCTCTCTCTCTCTCTCTCTCTCTCTCTCTCCTTAGTGAGGCCCTCCGCAACTTCGTGAGACCCGGTTTCAAAATAAAGTATAAAAAATAGAGCCAGGGGCGTAGCGCGGAGGTAGAACGCCCCTGTGTTCAATCCCTGGTACCGCAAAAAAAAAAAAAAAGAAAGCATGATAATTTTAAAAAATCCAAAGTAACCTGCAAAGCAGCAGCCCTGAATCACAGAGAGTATGAATGGCTGCGAACAACAAAAATAAAGACCGCACAGGCAGTCACATATTGAAAGACTGGGTCCTTTCATCACAGTATTTTGAGCATGCCTTCTATACTACGGTCCTCACTGTCTGATGGTTTCCAAATCAAAGCATTTATCATTTCCAATTGATTAAGTATAATATGATGGTGCAATGTGATCAAACATGTTTGGGATAATAGTTGTAAATGATGCTAAATTTCCTTTGAGAGACAAGGAAAAATGAGAGGAAATAATTCCAAAGGTATTAGTCTACACTGAAGTTGGCTGTCGTTGAGAATATGGTTGACATTATTGAAACTTTCCTACTGAGACTGAGCTTAGACCCTTAGATGATGTTTCTTATGTAAGTATTTCCCTATCCACATTGACAGCTAACATATAGCCCGAAAGCATTTCACATTCACCACTCTCAATAGTAAGCAAGAACAGGTTTTCAGGAATGAAAGGAAATTTCCTCCATTACTGTTTATCCGTAATCCCCTAAACAAGCTGTGCACAAGCCATACCTGCCATCAGAGAAAGCTCATTTAGCAGTAACAGCGATACCTGTAACTGGAGTTCTGTTTTTCAGCCTGTCCACTTCCATGGTGAAGTCATCTTTCAAGAAAAGGAACCCAATAATGGAAAACAGGTAGACAAGGATGAGAGCCAGGACTGCTGTTAGAATAATAGAGCGGCCATTCCGTGTGACGCTTTTTATGACATTGAGCAGAGTCTCTTCTCTGTACACCAAATCAAAAAGCTACAAGGGGAAAAAATAAAAAATAAAGGAAAATGCAATGGAACAAAGAATGAATAAGTACAAAGAGTTATGAATACAAATGTAAGCCACTCTAGTTCATCTATGATAAAATAGCCTAAACTTCCTTAAAAAATGAAGCAAAATACTTGTTTCTTCTCCAATTGGAATATATTAGTAAACTTTTTTTCAGTAAAGATAACTCTAATGGAATATAATGTGCATTTATTAGTTTCATATCTAATATAATATCAATTTACTAAGACATTCTACTAGTACACTTTTATTTGGATTTAGAAAAATTATATTAGGCCGGGCGTGGTGGCGTACACTTATAATCCCAGTACTTTGGGAGGTGGAGACTGGAAGATCCGGGTTTGCGGCCAGCCTCAGCTCTCTCTCTCTCTCTCTCTCTCTCTCTCTCTCTCTCTCCTTGTCTCTCTACCTAATGAGGCCCTCCGCAACTTCGTGAGACCCGGTTTCAAAATAAAGTATAAAAAAATAGGACCAGGGGTGTAGTGCGGAGGTAGAACACCCCTGGGTTCAATCCCTGGTACCGCAAAAAAAAAAAAAAGAAAAATTATATTAGATTGACCCAGTTGATGAATAATTGACAAACTCATTAAATGCATTGCTTAATCAAGGGATTAGAGGTGAAATGAGAACAGTTTTATAAGCCTATGCAATACAGAAGGCATGGAATTCAAAAATATTTGAGAAATGCAAACACCTTTCCTTGCTAAAGTGATATACTAATGAGAACAAAATATATTACTTTAATAAATACTTTTGGAAGCAGAAGTATAAACAAAAATATAATACACAATTTTGCTTATTCACTTCCTCTCCTGGGTTTTGTGGTTTTATCTTTAGTAGACATCTATGCGCTATTCAAGAACACAGGTATGTGTTTGCTATCTCTAGTCAAAACTAAGACTGAGTTTATTTATTGCTACATTGTGCAGTTGAAATTATGTATTTGCAAGTAAATCTTTTAATATAAAAATATGGTTAAAAGCAATAAAATATAATTCACTTTAAAAAGATATAAATAACTGGAAATTATTACTATCTTTAAAATTGGAATAATTAGGATTTGTATTCTGCTATCTGTGGGCATTAATTAGAATCTCTCAACTGGCTGAAATGATCAATTATGTGTTATACATTCTTTCAGAAACACTAAGGCCTCGTTTTCTGTTTCTCTGAGTACTGAGGGTTATACAGTTACTTTCCAATTTAATTGTTGTCTTACAAATAATTGCTGTATAGATATTGACCTGTTTGTTCACCTTAGGAAACTTATATGATAGTTAAATTTTTAAAAAGTTTAACTATTTTGCTTTCTTTTTTATCTCCTGGAAGGCACACCTATCTTTAGCAATAAAGTCAATATTCTTCAATCCCCTTTATTCTTTAATAAGGACAAATTAATGCAAATTCAACATCCAGATTGACAATGTTCTGGTTTATTCAACTTATTTAACCATTAGGTTGACTTAAAGGAGATTTTCTTTTATGTTAAGTCAATAGTGGCTTGAAATAAAGGTCTTGCAATGGTGCTGTAGTCAACTCTAGAGAAGTTTATAGCTTTCAGAAGCCTGGGGTGTCTTGCTAACAGTACGTATTCCTGAGCCCCTGTATATGCCCATCACATTTCCCAGAATCTTGCTAATTCATAAGGTGTTGACATTGGATAGGTTGGTGGTTCTTTCTGTTTATTTCTGAAAGAAGATTTTAGAGTGTGTTTTTATTACTTTTTATAAAAGAACTGACATTTGTGAACCCAACAGAGATTTCATATTTAAATGTTTTTTTGTGTGTGTGTGGTACTGGGGATTGAACCCAGGAGCCGTCTACCTCTGAGCTACACCCCCAGTCCTATTTTTTTATTCTTTTATTTTGAAACAGGCCTGGTCTTACTAAGTTGTGGAGGGCCTCATTAAGTAGCTGAGGCTGGCCACGAACCTGCAATCCTCCTATCTCAGCCTCCCAAGTATTAGGATTACAAGCATGTGCCACTGCGCCTGGCTCATATTTAATTATTTTTAAATATAAAAAGTGTTTAAAATATGCTTAACTACTATTTGGGATATTGTGCACATTTCCTTCTAGTACACTAAACATCAAAGTGGACTATATTATATTCATAACAAACTCCATAAAAACAAACTAGTATCAGTATTCTAAGATTAAAAAGATAAAATGTCATAGAAAAATAAAATTAGAAAATAGTTAAGTAATCTTACTGCTAATAACTCATATAATAATCTGAATACACCTATACTTTGTCAAATACCTTTTCCTGAAAAACATAAAGATTTATGTAAATCATTTCACATGTTTTTCATATTATCTATTTAATGGATCTTGATATTAGTAGTTTCCCATACCATCCCTATCCAGTTCATAAATAAGAAAGTTGAAGCACAAAATCATTATAGACTCATCAAGTTATATACATTAAGCATGTACAACATTTTATGTCAATCATACCTCAATAAAGTAATTTTTAAAATTGTAAGTTATTACATATCATGGTCAGATAAAAGTGCTGGGTATAATAGGAACTTATGTATCACAGGCAAGAAAAAAATAGAATTTTCTTGTGAATCAGGGAAGAGATAAAATTCATTTGGATTGCTGGAACAGAAAAAAACAACTCTATTGCTGAATGATCCAACTTAACTGCCTGAAAGATACGTTTGTATCAAAACATAATAGACAAATACACTCTTCAGTATAGCTATTTCAAGTTTTTGAGGATAAAGGGACAACTAGCTGTTTCAGTCTCATTTCCTACATTGGTGTGCTGGGTAATAGGAAAGCAGAGGGTGCTGAATTCATCTTTGGTGATCTGAGCAAATGGGTCATCACAATGTTTTTAGATCTTCAACTTGTTTTTAGGAATCATTTTATTAGACAGCACTCTCTAAAGTATATTCACTATAGACTGACATAAAAATAAATTGTTCCTATGGTATCATGATGCTAACTAATGTGGTAATGTTTAGTTTCAAAACATTAGCATGCATTTGTACTGAATCATCACCTGATTTATGGCTATAAAACAGTATATATGCAGACAGCAAAACTGATAGCCAGAACAATAAATACTCTAGAAAAAAATCTAAAAAATCTATTTGAAGAATCAAATATATATTGCTAAGCTTAACAATGACATATTAAACCTGAAATTATCATACTGTACCAAAAAGAACTCATTGTGTTTGTGCCTGGTTGGCTTTTGTTCTGCCTTGTTTTACTTCTATGGCATTCTAAAGATGATATTAAAAATATCATCTTTAATTTAATATCAAATAGAATATTTGATATTCAAAAATATGATGATTTCAGCACCCAAGAAAACAGACTCCTATTTTTTCCCACACTCTAGTGGAGAATGCAAAAGGGAACTATTATTTGGCTGAAACCCAAAGTGGCTTGTCTTATGAAGCCTGGGCTAAAAGGTGGTTACGATGGCTGGATGCTTCTCAGGGTGGAAAGAAAATACCACCTTTGTGGTTTTGCTGAAAAAGGGACTAAAAATGATAAGTCACACCTTTCCTAGAAAATCCTAAAAATAACATAATTTGTCCTAAATGTCAGGCCCTGCTTTTTAAAAAAAAATCAAAGAAGAAGGCATAAGCAGCAGCAGCATTGTATATTTTTTCCAGCAGTGATTGTCCATGTGAAGATGTACTCACCAGGAAGCTATAGAAGAATTCGTGGACAAAGAGGCCCAGCATGCAAACCAGGACATAAGCTACGTGATAGAGGAAGGCCACATCCAGGATGACCGCACGGTACCCTCGAGTGAACGTGCCACGATTCCCAACAAAACTCACCAGAAATACTATTTTATTACAGAGCTAAAGGGAGAGAAAGATTAGACGTTACTGTCTTATTTATTCTGAGACTCACAGACGTAGCAGGACACTGACAAAAACTATTATTTACAAAGTCTATGATTGTCTTGCATGATTTCTCACTATAAATTTGCATATAAATATAATACATGAAAAACTTGTATCCTTTACAGTTCGAGGAAAAAAAAAGAAGAACGATTAAGAGACCTAGCTATGCAATCAAGACAGACCTGAATTTAAATTCTGGCTCTTCCTTACTATTGTGAAACATAGTTCGTTAACTGTAGGCCTCAATGGTTTCTTCAGAGGACTAAATGATATGATGCATTTTAATCAATTAGTACATGACTCCTTTTTGTCTTTTATTATATTTTTCATATGTGAAGTAATATATGTTTCATTATGCTAAAAATAGAATAGAAAAATGTTTTCAGAAAATATGCAGAAATCAAGCCGGGCGTGGTGGTGCACACTTGTAATCCCAGCACTTTGGGAGGCGGAGACCGGTGGATCCGGGTTCACGGCCAGCCTCACCTCTCTTGCTCTCTCTCTCCCTGTCACCCTCTCTCTCTCTCTCTCTCTCTCTCTCTCTCTCTCCTTAGGGAGGCCCTCCGCAACTTCGTGAGACCCGGTTTCAAAATAAAGTATAAAAAATAGGGCCGGGGGCGTAGCGTGGAGGTAGAACACCCCTGTGTTCAATCCCTGGTACCAAAAAAAAAAAAAAAGAAAATATGCAGAAATCTGCCTTTGATTTTTTTTATCTTGGACTTTCTCTACTGATATTATTTTAAACAAGTCACGAAAGTATTTTTGTATTTAATTTATTTTATATACATGGAAAATATATGCATACTTATGTACCTGAGTTAAAATAAACATAATGCACACATTTATTTCCTAAGCCATATGTGTGGTAACTATTCAATAAACATTTTAGAAAGTTTACTATTTCTCTGACCATGTAGTGTATTTATATTTATGCTATATTTAATATTGGCTTTTGTGGTATAACTGTGGAATATAGAAATTTATGTTGAGATTCTTTAACAATTACAATGATCTGGGCAATGATTTATAAAGACAGCAGTTATAATATAAACTTAGTGCCATCTGCTAGGTTCTAGAATCGCTGCATTATTTAGAAGATGAAGAGCCAACTTTACCTCTTAGTCAATAAGGAAGGAAGTACAGATTTCAAGAGTTCACAGTTTGCTCTTCCTCATTACTGCCTGGGTTCTTTACATTATCTAATGGAATCATATTTCTCTTTAAGTATTCAAACATAACTTTGGGAAAAAAGGTTGCTCTTCGCAACACTGTTGACTTTTACATGTAAATATATGAGCAGAATTACCTCATGGGATGAACATAACACTTTGAGGCAGAAGAGAAATTTGAGAGGGTGGAAAAACTTTTCCTTCAACTTCCTGGAGCCCAAATCAATGGAGATGAAATGAGGTTATTATTGCATGTTGTGAAGGGCCAAACATGTCAATAACACAGAAACTAAAAAGGGCAAATCTTCCCTAAATTTTCCCCCAACTGTCTGTCCTCTCAATTGATGCGATTGCTTCTTTCATCTTGTTAACAATTTTAATAATGTCAAACAGAAAGTTTAGTGTTTTATCATCAATAGTTTATACTGTTATTAAACATAGCTACAGTATAATGGAAGCCTTTATATTTATTCCTGTTCAACAGCAGGAATGATATTATAAGAAGCCACTATTAAATAGTCCAGGAAGTCAGGCATGGTGGCTGTAATCCCAGTACTTGGGAGGCTGAGCCAGGAGGATCATGGGATCTAGGCCAGCCTCAGCAACTTAGGGAGTCTAAGCAACCTAGCAAGACCCTATTTCAAAAACAAAAACTAAAAAGGGCTGGGGATGTAGCTCAGAGGTAGAATGCCCCTGGGATCGGTCACCAGTACCAAAAAAACAAATGACAAACAAGCAATAACACACCAGGAAATATATATATATATATATGGTGCTGATCCACATGAAGTATTTGACTATAAACATCCATGTGACTGGTGAGAAATAGAATGTCGGCAAAGTAATATTCAATAGTTTACTCTTTAAATTATTTTGAGTGACAATTGCTTAAATTTATAATATCTATCGATTCACCCACTATAGCTCATCAGTTAAATACAGAAATAAATTCTATAAAAATAAAATTAAAAATTAGAATCATAAAAAATTGGAATCATGACTTTTCAGAATGAATGATGTGACTAAGACAAGTCATTTATGTTAAATACAGAAATAAATTCTATAAAAATAAAATTAAAAATTAGAATCATAAAAAATTGGAATCATGACTTTTCAGAATGAATGATGTGACTAAGACAAGTCATTTATGTTAAATACAGAAATAAATTCTATAAAAATAAAATTAAAAATTAGAATTATAAAAAATTGGAATCATGACTTTTCAGAATGAATGATGTGACTAAGACAAGTCATTTATGTTAAATACAGAAATAAATTCTATAAAAATAAAATTAAAAATTAGAATCATAAAAAATTGGAATCATGACTTTTCAGAATGAATGATGTGACTAAGACAAGTCATTTATGTTGTTTCTGATCTCTAATTTTCTAAATTGAATAATAAAAAAATGATGTGGGAAAACAATTTATAAGCCCCATATACCTAGGAAAAATAATACATTGAATTTAAATTCTCAAAAAACAGCAATACATTTTGGTTCTCTAATAATGCAAAAGCAAGGACATATTTCTGCCTAACAGGGATTCTTCCATTTTCACATGAAACGTAGAGATTTGCTTCGTTTCCAGAGTTTCTGTTTTGTTTCTGAACCTTGATCTAGAGCTTGATGGATACGTTCCTGTTCTCTGGACTAGATCTGGGAGTGGAGTGGAGCTGGCACGAGCCGTGACATCCACCTATTTCTGCAGAGATCAGAAATCATAGCCGGGCGTGGTGGCACACGCTTGTAATCCCAGTACTTGGGAGGCTGAGACAGGAGGATCTGGGTTCGTGGCCAGCCTCAGCTACTTAGTGAGGCCTCCGCAACTTAGGGAGACCCTGTTTCAAAATAAAGAATAAAAAATAGGGCTGGGCGTGTAGCCCTGAGGTAGAAGCCCCTGGGTTCAATCCCCCGTGCCGCAGAATAAAAAAAGAAAGAAATCATATCCTCATGCCCTAGAGCTCATACCAAGGAGAAATAAGTAGAATAAATGATGCGGGTAGGAAAGAAGGTGAACTCTGACTTATACATGATGAAATTTGTAAATAGTTTTATAGCGCATTTTCCATGAAAGCTGGGAATATACATGGGGGAACAAAGAAGCTGCAAAAACATTCTCCCTTTTCATGTTGTGACTTAGTTGGTATCGTCTAACCAGTCCTTCGTTTGTCGATGCCATTACATAGGCGATCATTTCTGTGGCAAAGGTCCATGTGGACAGCAGTGAATGACTGGTGTGGCAAGACGGCCAAAAGGCCGTGCGCTTCTGAGCTGGGGTTAAAAGACCCCTGGAATAGCACACATAGAACCAACACAATTCACCATAACTGACCCAACGTGTGTGTGTGTGTGTGTGTGTGTGTGTGTGTGTGTGTTCGTTTTTGTTTTTTTTTTTTTACTGGGGATTAAATCCAGGGGTATTCTACCTCCAAGCTAAATTCTCAGCCCTTATTTTTTTTTTTTTGAAACAGAGTCTTGCTAAAATGCTGAGGCTAGTCTCGAACCTGCGATTCTCCTGTCTCAGTCTCCCAAGTACTAGGATTACAGGCGTGCGCCACCACGTGTAGCTGCAACTTGTCTTCTTTTTTCATTTATTCTTCAGAGCTGGCTGTGGTATGTTTTTTGTTGTGGGACAGGGGGAATTGTGTGATGGTGGGGGGAAAAAGAGTAGGGATGGAGGAACAGCATCAATGTAAACTTTCTGGATAGTCTTTTAAAAGTGATACACTTCCACTGATGTTATGTACACATGTGAAAATACCAATGTCAATCTCAATATCATATGGGGAAGGGGACGGAGTGGGGAGGGAGCTGGGGCAAAGTTTACCAAGTGCTGTGTGCATGTAAGTACGTCCCTATTACTCTGAACTACATTATGATGTGAGACTATAATGCACCAATAAAAGTATATTAAAAAAATAAAAGTAAAGTATACAGTTTTTAAAAAGTGATCATCACCCAAATGATTTACCAACAGGCCTTCTAAAACCAGAAGCAAAATTAATGTTCACTTGTTAATTAATGTATACTAAAGCAATATCATTAACTAGATGAATAAATTATAGAGTAAATTAGTATCTTCATATCTACTTTACAGTTTGTGGCTATGTCTTTACAGGACTTTTATCACTGCAACACGGTGGAAAGCTGCTGGATTAGAAGTTGGGCCAGCCGGGGTCCAGGGTGCCTCTGCACTGATTCCCTGCATTGGTCCATCCTCCTGACTCTGTAGGACTTTGCTTCCTACTGTCTACAATGAACTGCCTAGAGTTAAGGGGCCTATGCGATGAAGGAATGTCTTTGTCTTGATGTTATTCTTTAGGTCTTATTTAGTACTCTGTTCCTGATCAAGAATTCTATCCCCATCTTATGTTATTCCTATGGGAAAACATGACCTATTTCCCAGAATAAATTGTGGAATGAAAAAAAAAGGTCATCTACTTGTTTATTGAGAGGTAAAATTGAATTTATTATCTTCAACTATTTTACCATATTTTATCAACCATGTAAATTACTCTTCTTATTGAAAATAAGATGATTTTGATTTAAAAAATCTCCATTTTAATGGTGTTACATCTTAGGAAGGATAAGATTCTAAGGTCAATATGTAGGGCAAAATTGGCATACAGTCAAAATCACCCTGGAAATCTTTTAAATTACTAACAAAATAGTACAGTAAACTCAGATGATGTCACTAGTAACTTACCTCACTAAAGTCAACAACACTGAGGCAGTTTTGTGTTTCGAAACTGAATACTAGAAATAGGGGCATATTATGGAAAAAATGTGTGTGTGTATGTGTGTGTTTGTGTGTATGTGAAAGAGAAAGGGGGAAATATGAAAGTTTGGACTCAGAATGTATAATTGAATTTGTATATGTTAAGTGAACATATGGTAAGATTCAACATTATAGATTAGCAGTAACATGAGACCTTCCAGAAAAATCTACAGGTACGTATCCAAGAATATGATGCTATTAAATTTGGACACTGTGGTTTATTGTTAAATGGCTGTCTACTAAACTCCATTTGCTTCTCCTCTCTGCAAAATGGTGAGACTAAGTTGTAGCATAAGGAAACATTTTTACATTACAAATTACTGTGAGAAAGACAAATGATGTACTATTAAAAATTGCATATTTCTAGCTAGGCACTATTGGAAAAGAAAAAAAACAACACTGTATAGAAAGTGTCAACAGGATATTAAAAGATCTTTTACTGATATTTACTGTATTATTATTATTTAAAAATCTAAACAAAAGCCAGATGTGGTGGGTCATGCCTGTAATCCCAGTACTTGGGAAGCTGAGACAGGAGGATTGCAGTTTTGAGGACAACCTCAGCAACCTAGCAAGGCCCTCAGAAACTTAGTGAGACCATATTTTAAAACAAAAAATAAAAAGGGCTGGGGGTATAGCTCGGAGGTAGAATGCCTCTGGGTTCAATCCCTAGTAACATACACACACACACACACACACACACACACACACACACACACTCACACACTCACACTTAAACAAAAATTAGAAGTGGTTAAACATTATTCAACATTCATATGAACAGAAATATAATTATTAAAATGAATTTTATAAATAATTTTATTGGAATAAAAATATTAAGTGATCCTAAACTTCTAAATAATTATTTATATTTGTCAGGAAAATATATTAATTTCTATTTGCCTTTAACTAAAAATGCAGTTCAGTGGATGGGAAGGAAACTGTACTGGGTTATAAGATGTGCTCTGTAACATAGAAAAAAAATTTGAGTTCTTGAAACACCTCAAATATTGAGATAACTCCTCTGACAAGATAAACTAGCTGAAATCTGGACCAAACTTCAACTTTTAGAAATGAAGAAAAATGATAAAATGAAGCACCATAATAAACATAAACTGGTAATACTAAGTGTTCAGCACACAAGTTGAGATTTTCCCTCTCACTTGGTTTCTTTTCTAAAAACAAAACAAAGAAAAAGAAAAAAAATCTGCATTTGCTTTACATTGTAAAAGGCAGAGTTCAAAAACAACTCTGTGAACCAAAATAGCACCACTTTACAATCAAGATAGCAATTTTTTTTACCATTAAATACTGTTTCACATATTAGATGTTGGGTAAATGGTAGCCACTCTTACTACTGTATGATCATCATTGTTATTGTTCTTTTCTTAATCTTCCACACTAATCTTCTCGATTGATCTAAATAGCCTGGTGAGGATAGACTAGCCATTAATACCTTCCTCTCACTGAAGGGAAGAATGAAGTGCAGGAGCTTGCTGATTTGGCTAAAGTTTAGAATTCTGATTCCCATAAGGATAAACTGGCAGGTAGATGTTTTCTTTTGTTTTTCCTGTTTCTGATACCTATCATTTTAGCACTTACCGTCTCACCTGTTACACAATGCAAAGGTCTACGTGTAAATTAAGCTAATAAGTAAAATATTAGCTAAATAAAAATATTAAAACCTAAGATATACAGGAACCAAATTATGTTTTCACTGATTTATTTCCTGCCTCCTGGGTAATTATGTCATAGACAATTTTACAATGAACTTTTTTATGTTAAAAGTTAAAGTTGATTATTACTTAATAAAACATTTTTAGTCCATATAATATTAAAGTTGTAGATAAACATCTTTCTACCAACATCTACAATATCAAGATTACAATTATTCCATTGAATTCACACCAAATCAACATTCTTTGGCCAAAATGCCCTGGACTGGTGGACATAGTAATGTATCATTTGGCTGTAGAAACATGTCTTATGCCACGAAGGCTATTAGAGTACAAACGGATTCGTGTAGTTAATCAGATAGATGTGTCTACATGTTTATTCTTTCCCATAAAGAAATTAAGATATGAAGTTTGCCTTTCATATGAATTGTCATCTGCTATGGTGGAATTATTCTCACCAAGCCAAGTAAAAGCTATCTTTTTATACTGTCCCAGGAGGGAGAAAAGAAAAATATTCCAAATGCTTTTGGTTTACCCCAACAGACAATCAGAAAGTTAGTCCTTATCTCTTTGTTTTATTTATTTATGTATTTATTTTTTGCGGTACTGGGATTGAACCCAGGGGTGTTCTACCTCCATGCTACACCCCCGGCCTTATTTTTTATACTTTATTTTGAAACCGGGTCTCACGAAGTTGCGGAGGGCCTCACTAAGTAGAGAGAGAGAGTCCTTATCTCTTTATACATTATTAGTCCAAAGATAAAGAAAATGCAAACTAGTGAGTCTGGCACATAAACTGCTTCAGGATGGCAAGCACCAAGTCCTCCACCTCTTGGTGTTTTTAGCATCTATTATATTATATAACAGAGGCTCAGTGAATGTTATTTTTGGCCCAACTCTGTCTGCCTATTATTTTGCTTATCAAGCTTAGATTTTCTCTCACCTGGATTAATGTCTTACTGAGGAACAGTGACCAGTTTATGAAAAGTATTTGCTTCTTCAAATAATATGATTTCATATCCAACATGTTTTAAAAAATAAGCCAAACACAGGTTTAGAAAAATTGATACATTCATGAAGATTCTCTAATGAGCTTGGTTGTAATATTGCAAATTTGGCTATTTCCAAAGTGTTGAAAGTACAAGTTCATTTCATGTAAACATTTTTGAATGTTCATATACCAAGTATGAAAATAGAGAAAAAAAGGAGTTGGGAGGGATGAAGGAAAGTAGGATTGTATATTTGAATCTGACAACTTCTGCCCCTGAGAAACTTACTGAATATGTATTTAGCACAGCACAAAATTCTTGACTGATAGACTTCTATATAGATATAGCACACTTCCCTTTATTAACAATAGTTGAGGATTGGTTATTTGGTTGCTAGAATGTTCTAGTTAACTGGGAACTGTCAAAAGTATCATGTCAAATTTTTGAAGAATTGTATTAAAATAGATGTCAAAAATACAGAAACAGAATTGTCCATATTAAGCTCAGCTTTATAATTCTCTGAAGTTTGGTTAACTATTTTGTTTATTCATTTTCAATAAGTACCTGCTGCATATTTTATATGCAAGATACTGTAAATATACAAAAATACAAAGATAACCATTCCCTCATTCATTCATCCTCTAATTAGTTGATTGATTCAAGAACTATTTATTGAATTTCTTGAATGTCCCAGACATTGAATGATCAATTACTATCCTTAAGAACTGTGTAATGTAGTAGGGGAGATAAGTCCTAGCTACAGACACCAGAATACAAAACATTATGTCAGAAGCCCAGTAAAAGACATAAAGTGCTTTAGGAATCCAGTAGATACATTAACAATATTTATGTGCTTGTCTGCCCAACTGTTATTTCATCAGCCTGATGATTTACTTTTTCCTAATATCCCTTTATGGCTTTTCCTTGCACAAAGTTGACATAGAGTCCATTTAAATTTTTATTTCTTGAGTAAGATTATTTCTATAAATGTCTTACTGGCTTTCTGAAATAGTACTCTAGCTCACCTGTTCTGAACTTACCTAACTAAAATTTCAAAAGGTGCTCCCTTGTTCTAGTATTTCAAACTCTGGTGAAAAAATATTAATCTCATCTGTGCCTTTTACAAGTTTATAGGATTTGTTCACATAAAAGGAGACCAATTTCATATTTTCTCAGACAGCAACCCTTTTTCTTAGATCGTTTGATAAAAGGTGCTCACTTCTTAAATTCTACTGAATATAATTGAATCTTTCTTGGATGATTTAGAAGTCACTTTAGGTTGTTAACTGTGGTTCAGAGTCATTTTTGTCAATTGCTGTGGGTATAGGATGCAGAAGGCATTAAAATTGGATTATATTAAATTGATAGCAGAACTGGGTCATGCCCCAAATGCCACCTTCTTAAATATAACAACTTTTGACTTGTCATTTTTTCTTCCTCTCTAAATTAAAGAATGCACAAATTATACTCTGATTAATTTAGATTCACAATAAATTAGAATTCATTTAGTCTACATGAAGGAAAGCATTTAGCTATATTTTTATAGTTAGCATGCTTTTAATTAGTTCTGTAACAATACAAAGCTAAGCAAAGTACTTACATTAGCTGCACCAAGAAGTATTAATGTAGGCCCCAGACCTATAGTATATATTGATCTGAGCATTACTGACACAAGAAATGGCCGGATACCCACAGGCTTGGAGAAGAAGAACAGCATGGATGTACAGATCGCAACTGCTATCCAGAGAAGGACCGAGAACAATGGAGAAAGTGTACCTGTAAAATCCAGAAGTTTATTTTTAATGATAATAAAAGTAGAAAATGCTGAAATATTTGCTGATCTAGTTGATATGCTATATCAAGTCAAGCCATAATGCACTGAATTTCAAAACAACCCTATTCCATACTCTCTATATTCCAAGGAAATGTCTTTGAACACATTACTCATAATTATATTTCCAGAAAGTTTGGGATTCATTTCAGGCTACTTAAATACTCACCAGTTAACGCCCCTTCCATTATGTCAGAATTGGTCATCTTTCTTTCCTATGGGAGTGATTTGCTAAATGCTTTTGATAAATGCATCTCACTTGGGAACCTTAATTCAAAATTTATGATTAGTGACCATTAGAGGTATAGCTAAATCATGTGAAATCAGGCATGCTTTTTATTGAAATCATGCCTTGTCTTGTTCTATTATTATTAAGTTTCCATAGTATAGAGTCCTCTAAAGAGTCCAGTATGTAGACTACCTAGTTTTTATGAAACAGAGATAAGGTTTAACTGTTAAAACACACGTGCACATATCTATGTGTGAGTGCGTGGGGATGAGTGTGTGGATTTGAAGGCCAGTTCAGTTCTAAAGAAAATGGTGAGCTATTTAATCAGCAGAAAATAAAAGTTCCAAATGTTTTAAAGATGAATCCATTACAAACAAAATTTCTTATAAACTGTCCACAAAGAGATTTAAAAATATTTTTCCTTTAAAAGGAAGTACAATCTAATGACATTTTCACGGACATACAGAGTCAAGCAATCCCCTCTGAAGGTCATGTGTGCTGTGTCTGCAGAAGTAAATTAAGGGGCGATGCTCTTGGGTTAATTGGATCTGCTCTGGTATCTCAAACCCACGTCTTGAGGATGACATAGTCAAGGGGAAACAGCCAAATGGAGATTTCCCACAACCTCCTTTGACAAATGCTCCACAATGGTTCTTATTTCTTTGGTCATGCCTGTTTTTATTATTTATGAAATTTACTTCTGTATGCAAAACACCTTGACTGCGTTGGTGTGCAAAGCTTTTGTTCTATCATGGAAACCCTGGGATTAGCTGGGTTCCTTTAATGAGTTTTTATATAGTTTTTATATAGACTTTAGTTCATATTAAGTGCTAATAAATGTCAAAAATAGATTCTGTCAGATGCTGCGTTAGCCATCTTTTTATCACTGTGACCACAATACCTGATGTGAACATCTGAAAGGAGAAAAGACTTATTCTGGCTCATGGTTTCATGACTCCGGAGTCAGTCAGCTCCGTCACTTGGGGCCCAGGGTGGGGCAGAACATCATGGCAGAGAAAGCTGCTCACCTCGTGGTAGACAGGAGGTAGAGGGGGAGGAGGCTGGAAACAAGATACAGTCCCCAAGGGCATGCCCCCAAGGACCTCCTCCTTCAACTAAGGCCCATCTCCCAATAAAGCTATCAAAATATTAATCCCCTGATGACGTCAGAGCCCACATGCTCCAGTGACTTCCTGAAAGCTCCACTTCTGAACACTGCTGCACCAGGAACCGAGCCTTCAACACGCCACCCTTGAGGGGACAGTCCAGGCCCAAACCCCAACAGATATTCACAACAAACGACAACATTGGACGGTGAGCAGCACTAGTTTAGATGTTCATCTTTTAAAGGTTTGCTCCTGTCGTGTCATCTCCAGATATGGCTTGGACATGGCTTGTGTGTGTCCCCTAAAGGCCTGCATGCTGGAAGCTTGGTCCCCAGTGTGATGGTGTGGAGCTGGGGGATCTTGAAGACGCAGGGCCTACTGCACAGTAGTTAGAGCATGGCGGTGCCACCCTCAGAAGGAATTGATGTAGCGACCGCAGGACCGAGGTATTTTTGTCAAAAGCAAGTAGTTACAAAGCGAGGCTGCCCTGCTCACAAGGTTCCTACTGCACAGAGCTGTTTCCCTTTGCACTTTGCTGTCATGTTGTGATGCAGCTAGAAGGGCCCTCGCGAGGGGATGAACAGATGGGGTCACCCAATCAAGAACTTTAAGCCTCCAAAACTGTGAGCTAAATAAACTTCTCTCTTTACAAAGTGTCCAACATTAGGTTGTTTTGTCATAGCAACACAAAACGAACTATTAAATCTTTTTTTTTTTTTTTTTTTTGCAGTACTGGGGATGGAACCCAGGGGCATTTTACCTTCAAGCTACACCCCCAGCCCTATTTTTTATTCTTTATTTCAAAACAGGGTCTCGCTAAGTTGCAGAGGGCCTCACTTAGTAGCTGAGGCTGGCCGTGAACCTGGATCCTCCAGTCTCAGCCTCCCAAGTACTGGGATTACAAGTGTGCACCACCATACCCAGTTGATAATGGCTTTTAAACACTGTATGTCTTACAAAATATAGCCTGACTACCAACTGCCTTGACTTCACAAATCAAGAGAGCCATAGAGGGAAAATGCCGCCAGTGTTCTCCATGTTTGTGGGGACTTGGCCCTCCAACAGGATGTGAGCTCTGTAAGGGTGAGGGCCATCTCTGGGCCTGTCGCAGGGCCTGTCTTGCAGCAGTAAATAAATCTTATTAAATAAACAAAAACACACTCTGTGAGTTTGTTCTGAGTAAGTCATTAAGTGTCTAGTTATAAATTCTGCAGGTTGTGAAGCTTCACTTTCAAGTATGTATTAAAACTGCCACCGCAGTGGAGGCACATTTCACAACTTCTTGTCAGTCATAATGACTCTTCAGTGTAATTCACACGTAATGTCTTGGTGTGACATTCCAGAAGTCCCAGGTTTGATTGTCACTAGTGCCCGATAAGCTAACCACACCTTTATTCCTTCCCAGACATTACCAGGCTTGCTGAGACTTCTCCCTCATTATACAAGAAATCAGAGCCATGCTCTTAAAATTGGGTGTTTGATCCCTTTGTAGGAAGAACTCCAAGGGTGTCTAGCACAGTACCTTGTTCATAGTTGAATGCTAAATATATCTTTGTGGAATGAATAAGTAAACTTAAAAGTTACTTAAAATAGCAATTAATTGACAATGATATCTGTAATTATCTTCTGCAAGAATGATCATTTTGCTTTCTATCTGAAGATTCAGTGCTAAAAAAAGAAATTAAAATCTCTGACAAAGAGCAGGTAGTGTAGGTTTTCAAAGCCAATCCTTACCCACTAAGGGGGGAATGTTTTCTCTCCTTAATACTTTATATTTCTATCAATTTTCTACAATGAGCATGTATTATATTTATAATGGAAAAATATTTTTAGAAATCCCCCTATACATTTTTAAATCTTAGAAAGTAGGAAGTTTATCCTTCATAAAAGAAAATTCAGGCAGCAAAATTGGAAACTTCAATTTAGTTCACATAATGGAACTCTGCTATCTACCTCATGCTGATTTGTTTAGTTTCCTGTATAGAACATGCTGTTTCTTACTTCTTGGTCTTTCTCCATTCGGCGGCCTCCCACGTAGCCCCATAAGACTCTCTCGTTTCTTCCACCCCCGTCCAGCTAAAGGAGACATCCATCCGCACTCCATGGGCAGTCCTCTTGCCTTTCTCATCTCTTTGTCCTTTAACCAGACCATGAGCTCCTTGAGGGCAAGGTCGGCTTTACTAATCTCTGAGTTTCTAGGGCCTAGCGTGGTGCCTGGCTTATGGTGGTACCCTATCAATGCTTATTAAATTGAATGCATTGAAATCACCTTGAGGAACTTGTTTTCTTTAACACAAAGCACTTGTGGGGAAAAAATCCTGAAATCTGAATACACACACACACACACACACACACACACACACACGTATATATGTGCATATATTATGTGGTTTTTTTTGTGGTACCAGGGATTGAACCCAGGGGCATTCTACCTCCAAGCTACACTCCCAGCCCTATTTTTATTCTTTCTTATTCTTTCTTTCTTTCTTATTTATTTATTTATTTATTTATTTATTTATTTATTTATTTTGTGGTACTGGGGATTGAACCCAGGGGCATTCTACCTCCGAGCTATACCCCCAGCCCTATTTTTATTCTTTATTTTGAAACAGGGTCTCACTGAGTTGCGGAGTCTCAGCCTCCCAAGTACTGGGATTACAAGTGTGCGCCACCACACCCAGCTATATATTATGTTTTTAAAAACATAACATAATTATGTTTTTAAAACATTCCCATGGCATCAGTTTTCTCCACCGAGGAGCCTACTTTTGCCAAATGAAATCCAGGGCAGAGAGGGTCAGTGTGGCCATCTTCAACTTCTGCATGGACATCCGGGAGATTCTCCAGCATCAACAATGGCTATGTCAGCCTGGCAATGAAAGGAGATTCTCTATCTGTGGTAGAGGGTGGAGGGTGCCCACTAAGCTGGTCCTCTCAGAATCATTTCCCCTTTAATATCGCCCTTTAATTATTGTGTACCAGCACCTCGAGTAAGGGGGACACTGCTCTTTCGGTTGGTATTGTAAGCCAGGAGTAAACCAGACTTGGGGCACAAGCAATCCCCAGCAGCTCAGGTGTTATCAGGCTGGAGACTGTATCTGGAGAAAGCACGCGCTGCCCACTCCCTGGAGCAGCCCCTCAGCTCTCACTGCCGCGCTGGTCTCTGTGACTCCAAGTAGCAGTTATTATGGTCTGGGGTTGGAAAGGGCGGCACATGCTGACCAGATGTCTTTCTTTGGCTCAAGATTTACTAGGTGATTTCATGATCAACATCTATGTCCAGAATTATGGAATCTCAGGATTGGATAAAATACTTATATTTATTTTTTGTTTTAAACTTTATTTAAAACTCTTTAAGTCTTATGAAACAGTTGCAAAAATAATACCAAAAAATCCCATATACCCTTCACCTAGTTTCCCCAAATGTCAACACTCTATACAACCACATTGAAATGATCACTATCAGGAAATTAACATTGATAGGCCATTTTTATCTAAGCTATCTAACCAAAGTTGGTCAATTGCCCAATTATTATCCTTTTTCTGAACCAGGATCACACATTGCATTTGTCTGTCACATTTCTTTAGTCTCTCTTAGTTCTGAGAGTTCTTTAATCTTTGTGTTTCGTAAGCTTGATAAATCTGAGGAGTACTGGCCAATTATTTTATAGAATGTCCCTTATTTGGACTTTGAGATTTCCTCAGTTTATTCATTTTTGGCAAATGATGTTACATCCCTGTTAGTGTGTTGTATCAGGAGCCATGTGATGTTTCTGTCTCTCATTACTGGCAAAGTTACTTAAAGTGATTTCTCCACTCTAAAGTCACTGCTTAGCTGGACATGGTGGTGCATGCCTGTAATCGCAGCACTTGGGAGATCATGGGTTCAAAGCCAGCCTCAGCAACTTAGTGAGGCTCTCAGAAACTTAGTAAGACTCTGTTTCCAAAAAAAAATAAAATAGGTTGGAGGCATAGCCTGGAGGTGAGGACCCTGGGTTCTATCCCCAGTACCACATATACACACACACAAAACCTTTCCTAAAATCACTACTTTCTCTTTTGTTATTGGTAAGTACGTTGTGAGGAGATACTTTAATACCATGACAATATCCTGTTTTTCATCATATTTTTGTCATATAATTACCCCTTAATTTTAGCATCTACTATTGATTCTTACTACTGTGATGTTTGTCAAATGGTGACACTATTTCCATCATTCCTTCTACATCTTATTAATTGGAATATTATTATAAAGAAGAGCTCTCCTCACTGTCAATGTGGATTCCTGGGTTCTTATTTTATTCTGTGAGTTATAATATGTTACTGTCAACAACTATTTTTCTCAAAATTTTCTCAGATTTGACTACAGGGAGGCCTTTCAAGTTGGATCCTGTGTTCTTACATGCCCCCATCATTTTTTAAGCACTTCATAGAGGAATTTTAATGGCCACCTAATCTATCTTTAAATGACTTCAAAGACTCCTGGAGAGTAGTCATTCAGCATGTTTGTAAAACCCTAGCATCAAAGAGCTTTCACCACCAGCACAGAAGCTTCCTTCTCTAGACACTGCTGATGGCCAAGTGTAGTGTACTTATCAGGCTTGGCTTTCTTTCCTCAGCCTTCTTAGCTATGGATAGTGTGAAACTGAGATTTAGAGACTGAGCTAACCCTGAGCAACATTTTAACCTTACTTGTGGAGTTATAATTAAACAACTCATTCAGACTATAATCTGACAACCCAGACAATCTTGGGGTTTTGCATCGTTCCTTCCTTCTAAATACCAAACCCACACGCAGGTATTCTAAGATTGGGCCTCTGAGTAGATTGGTTACAACCATTAACTCCTATTCAAGAGTCTTTTTTCAAGAGTAAAGTTTGCATCTACACCTGAGGGTGGGGCACCATTTTTCTTGTCTTGTGTTTGTTCTATTTCTTTTGGAGGCGGGAGACCGACTCCAAATCCTTCTATACTCGTGGTTTTAATTCCTTGTTTAAAGACTAGTCATATCAGCAACACCTGGTAAGCTTATTTAAAAATAGGTACTTCTAGACTCCACTCTGAATTATTAGGCAAATCTGAAATCTCAGCTTCTTCATCCATAAAATGAAGGTTTGTCAGAAAGATTAAGTGAAACCATGTATGTAAAGTACTCAGCATTTTGCCTGACCCTATCTAAATGGTAAACAATGTCAGCTGCTGTTATTATTGTCAACATCAATGTTATAACTATTAATTAGGCTAGTATTAAAAATGCATCAGGTGTTCTACTTTCTCCTGAATGAATAAGGAGCTGCCCAGGGGGGTGGCATTTCCCATTACCGCCATATTTCATGTGCAATAGGTGGCAGCGGAGGCTGCACACCCTGTCTCTGATGGCCGAGTAAGGGGCATCCTGGAATAAACTCAGGGAATAAACCAGGTTATGTATGAAGGAGCACCTGCTAGCTACGTGCTTCTAATCAAGTCATCCATGTAGAAAGATTCTAGTTTAGAAACAAAAGGTTTAGTCTTCTACTCTGAGTTTTTTGTTTCTTTCTTTGGTTGGTTGGTTGCTTTGGTTTGATACTTGGGACTGAACCCAGGAGCATTCTACCTCCGAGCTATACCCCCAGCCCTATTTATATTTTGCTTTTTGAAACAGGGTCTCGCTAGGTTGCTGAGAATCTCACTAAGTTAATGAGGTCTTGAACCTGCAATCCTCCTGTCTCAGCTTCCCAAGTACTGGGATTTTAGGCATGTGCCCCCATACCCTGCTTGAGGCTTCCACTCTGAGATCTACCATAGTTAGCCTCTCTGGGATTCCATCTCTTCATCTGTCACATGAAGGTTTAATATTAGATGACTGGCAAAACTGTCTCCATCTCTAAGACTTTATCCTTCTATTGACTGGGTTTTTGCCCTCTATTCTCAGTCATCTATGTGTAGATGATATTAATTTATGATTTCATGCTGGACTTCTCTCTTCACAAGAGTTATATTGCTCTGTGCCAAGACCATCACTAAAGAAGAACAAAATAAAGGGAAGAGAAAGCCGTTTCCCCATCCTGGTGCACAATGGATGATAAAGTATTTGCTACATTTTCCACTGATGTTTAACACATACATTCATTCCATTGCCAATACTCTCTTATCGTTAGCATGCCTTCTGAAAAATGCAAACTTTATTTATGACCACTCAAGTTGCAGGTAAGGTACCTATGTTACCTGTCATGGACTTGCAAAATAGAAAATTACTCTTGGACTCCCATTTATTTTCCTGCTCACCTCCAGTTCATCTGAAGTAGGCTCAAATACCTGTTGCTCCCATGGTACCACTGTCCTATCTGGCTTCCCATGGTAGTGTGAACATTTGCCTTGCAACAATAAATGAACTTAAATGCCTACAAGGCACTATTTTAAATGCTTTACCTATAGCAACATATTAAATTTTTACAATAATCCTAGAAACAGGTAAGATACAGAACCATGTCATAGTTTTTATTTGCTGATTTTTCTCATCGTTCCTCCCATTCTTTCCATGCCCATTCCAAAATTATTTCCCTGATTATATCCCATGCTTATAACATATTTTCCCATGTACTCTGCAAACCTAAACAAAATGTAGTTTCCAAAGTCCTACTCTTTGGCATATTTCTACTGCATTTCATTTAAAACATTATAATTTCCCTCTCCTTTGCCTTTGTAAAACCCCTTACAACAATAGTTTAACAATACTAATTTCATGGCTAATATCCTTTATCTTCTATTATTGTATTCTTTTTCCATTTATTATCCGTGATATGGTATTATAGAATTTAAAATAATTTTATGATGTATGCATGCTCATTACAAAATCCTGAGACAAGACAGAAAGCGAAGAAAAGAGAGTAAAATATGTGTCACTATTTAAAGCAATTAAAATATTGCAACATAAGACTCATTTACATAATGAGATAACATGGTATAAAAATGCTTTCGGTCATAATACTTGAGCAGAAATAATGACATTTTTCATCACTTCATTTGCCAATATATAATATAGCTCTAATAGCTATGTTTTCTGCAAAATAACATTTCTATTGATCACAGTTTTCTGACTACTCTTTATTTACTTTCATACTTTCCTTCCAATGAATATAGGAAAACCTATTTAACAAGGATGAAATTTTCCTTATTCTTGAAGCTCTATGTAGTTAATTTATTTAGAGTATTGACTTTTAGAACTTAAAAGCGCTTATCACTTAAAGAGAGATGAGCACTTGCCTTCATCTCCATCATCCCCAAACGGGTAGAAGAGAGCAACAGCTAGGTTGATGAACACGGCCAGGTTGAAGGAAATGCTGCCCCAAAGGGAGATGTGCCTCGAGAACCAGAACAGAGCAGGGTTATCTAGGAAGCAACAGGACAAGGGACAGAACAGAAAATTAATCCTGATTTCGACACGTGAGCCCTACTGAAGTAATTCTATACTAAATGTATTTTTGTAAACGACTGTGAAAGCATATTAACTAAATACTGATTATGGCTTATTTTAGAAAGCTTATAAAAATAATCATTACCACAAGGGAGTTTTCTATTTCATGCCTTGTTTTATCCTTTAGCCAGTTTACACCTAAATGGCTGTAGAAGGGTGAGTAATTTTGCAATTATAAATGGTGGTCAGAAAAGGTGCTCTGGCCAGGCGCAGCTGCAGCTCAGGAGGCTGAGACAGAAGGATCGCAAGTTGAAGACCAACCTGGGCGACTTAGGGAGGCCCTGTCTCAAGGGCTGGGGATGTAGCTCAGTGGTAGAGCACTCCTGGATTTAATCCCCAGTATTGCAAAAAACAAAAACAAAGCAAAACAAAAAACAAACAAAATCCAAGACAACAAAAGGTGATTCTACAGTAATGATCTCTACCTTAACCCCAGAGAGGATTGGGGGAAGGCAGCTTAAGAAGCTGCCTGGGACCCCTTTAACAGAATGGTATACATCTGCTGTACAATTTGTTAATATTGATAACCTGGTCCCACTCCCATTCCTTAAAGTCAACACAAACAAACAAACAAACAGCTTACCTAGCAGGTATATTTCTAATGAAAATTCCTATGACACAGTTTGTAGTTACCTGAGATTCTGAAACTTAGCACTGTGGCATAATACTATTTACTGGCAACTAGTGATTTCTAATGTTGCCTACATTTTAAAACATAATGCTTCCTAACAACTTGTTAGGTGTGAAACAGCAAAAGAAGATGATACTTATAATAGGAACTATCAATACATGGGAGAGGCTTTGCTGGACATTTTTAGAAAAGGGACTCCATGTCTGTCATCAGAAATGAATTAGTAAATGCATCTACTGAATAGTTTACATTAACTGAAAATCAGTTCCTTGTACCTCTCCTAAGTAATCGAGCAGATATGCAATGCATATAAGTTTGAATAGGAGCCCAACTCATTAGCCTGCCCTGAGAATCCACGTGACTCCTTCAGGTCGTGTCTGTTCTCAAACTTTTTATATCTTAACACTAGGATTAAAATATTAGAGTTAATTGAGGGGGAAGGCATGTCAATTTTCAAATAGAATTTATAAACCTCTCAGCTATATCCTGTGAATCTCAATCTAGAGGCTTGCTGTTTGCTTACAAACTACACCTCCCTTCAGTCCATCTTGTTTTTCCTCTGTTGGAATGGAATATTCCACCCAAAAGAGCTACAGTGAGCCGTGGCATTTCACTGACTAATGCATCATTAATTATAAACATCTGTATCTCCATCATTTCTGAACAAGGAGTCCTCATTTTTTAAAAGCAGAATATTAAGACAAAATTAGAAGATGATGCACACATTTGTAATAAGTCCTTACTATGAGTCCATTGAATGGATTAGATTCTGCCTATAACCTCATAATGAGCTGCTTCCAACGTTTAAAGTAAAATGTACATTGGAAATAATTTTGATTTTTTGTAAATAGTATTTATTATTATTTTAAAAAGTGTTGACCCTTGGTACTAGTTCATTATTCAGTTTACTTTTTGGTCAAGGAGAAAATGCAGTTTTCAAATATCCCAAGTAAAATTATTCCATCTTTTTATATATTGTGGACATCCAAAAATTTCACTGAATCCTGTTAGGTTCTACATAGCAAAATGCTAAGGGAGAGCAATTTCTTTCTTGACTTTTAAAAAACATTCTATTGCATGACACAATCATATCCAAAGATGGGGTTTCTCAAGGTAAACTCAAATTCATAAATCGTACTCATTAAAGTTCCTAGAAAAATAGAATGATGAAATCCTGTTGAAAGAGGTATTAAAGCCAGACACAGTGGTACATGGCAGTAATCCCAGTACTTAGGAGGCTGAGACAGGAGGATCACAGGTTTGAGGCCAGCCTCGGCAACTTAGCCAGACCCTGTCTCAAAATAAAAAATAAAAAGGGCTGGGGTGTAGCTCGGAGGTAGAATGACCCTGAGTTTAATTCCCAGTACAAAAAATAAAAAAAGCACCATTGAGAACATATGTCTGGTTTGTCTGGGAAATTTCTCCAAACGACAAAAAAGACTTAATAAAGAGTTCCCCTGTGTCAATTTTTGTTAAAAACTCACAATATAGCCAGGCGTGGTGGCGCATGCTTGTAATCCCAGAACTTGGTAGGCTGAGACCGGAGAATCCAGGTTCACGGCCAGCCTCAGTTACTTAGTGAGGCCCTCCGTGAGACCCTGCTTCAAAATAAAGAATAAAAAAATAGCTGGGGCTGTAGCTCGGAGGTAGAATGCCTCTGGATTCAATCCCCAGTACCGCAAAAACACACACACACACACACAAATGCACGATATCCCTTATCTGAGAAAATAAACTAAATTTATTTAAAATTTAAAAACTTTTAATTATTAAAACTCAGTGCTTGCAAATAGACTGGAGACCAGAGATAAGCACTGCAATGATTTATGAGAAATGTATTATGATGATTTTTAACTATAAAATTATAACATTTGCTCCCTTTGAATACAGGGGTCTTGACATGTCTAGCTTATTTGATTTAGAGAGGTAAAGATAAGTTAAAAGAAAGAATGACTCTCGGAAAAACACTGAACAACCTACTTAATCACAGGACAACAGAAGAAGAGCTGACCTCTCCCCACCCCATTCATTGAGTGTCAAGGCCAGTGGGGCTTGTTCATAGACTTCAAACCTGCAGCACTCCAACAGTCGAAATTTACGGCTGCAGCCTTGCATTTCATAACATGAATTTAAAACAGGATCATCACTAACAGGCGATGTAATTAGCCAGGGATTTCTGTTTTCACTAAGCCACAGGTGTCCCGGCTCCACTTGCAGATGAGCTTATACTCTTAAGCCCATCAGTGATGTCAGTGACATCAGATTGGCAAGAAATTTAAAAACACCCGATTTAAATGAATTGGCATCGTGTATCCCCTAAATGCCAATTTATCTACCGTTATGCACAAAACTACCCATTTCGGTGTGTTCTACGCACTCCTGATTTTCTTCTGCCACTTCATCTCGTTGTAGAGGTCTTCTGTTTGCTGGAAAAAGTCGTTTACTTTGCTTCCTTGCTCATCTCTTTCGGTCGTATTGAACACACGGCACTTGGACTCTCGAGTGAGGAATTCACATATGTTGGGGACCGGAAAAACGATCTGCTCCATCGTCCTGTCGTGCCGAACAATCTGAAAACATTAATTGGCATTCATTTTTAACCTTTTGCATACCTCAGTCTTGGACTATTTTTGTATTTATTTATCTATTTATTCATTTAATGAAATTTTGGGCACTGGGGATTGAACCCAGGGGTATTCTACCTCTGAGCTACACCCCCAGCACTGTTTTATTTATTTATTTATTTTTTTAGTTTGAAACAGGATCTCGCTAAGTTGCTAAAGGCCTCACTAAGTTGTT
This sequence comes from Glis glis, assembly GCA_004027185.1. Lineage (NCBI taxonomy): Eukaryota > Metazoa > Chordata > Mammalia > Rodentia > Gliridae > Glis > Glis glis. The sequence goes on from PVJS01005121.1 coordinate 33,808, forward strand.
GAAGCTGGCCTTAAACCTGCGATCCTCCTGTCTCAGCCTTCCAAATACTGGGATTACAGGTATGCACCACCACGCCCCGCTTTTTAGAATGAGTTAATAATAGTATATTATGAATCCAGTTATGAAAAACATGTGCCAGCTTGAAGTACTTAAAACAGTTCTTTACTGTAGTACTTTGTGTATTTCTCCTTAAATAAGAGCAATAAATAGACTACTGTGTCATAAACACCATATTCTCATATAAATAAGAAAAATCTAAATCTTTCATTCTCTCTGAGTTAGCATTACATTTTTGCCACCCATTTTTATTCTCATGAAGTACAGCAGAGAGCTAAGATGATCTTAATTAGCAAGTGACTGGCTGGGTAGCCTGAAACCTAGCACTGGGGATCTCTGTATCTTATTCTTAGCCTGTTCGTCCTGAGAAGGGCTGTGAGTAACAAGTGACATATTGTGTGTCCTAAGTGCTACAGAGAAAGGTGTCTTGTATCACTAAACTTGTTCTCCTATTCATGGCCAAACATATTTTTGTAGATATGACATCCATTCGAGCATAGACCCATACGTGAATATTCATTATTTTGAACCCCCATTATTTGGCATTTATGACCATTTAACTTTAGACCAAGAAACAGCCTGAATATTTCCATACAGTTTCTCTGTGCAACAAGGGTTTGCGTAGCCTAAATTTCAAGATTCAAGTCCTTAGAAATTAAAAAGGGTTGGTCTAAATCCAGAAGAGGAAGTCTATTTCCCTTTGCCATCGACTGGTGTGGTGGTGGGTACATGACTAGTTCTGGAAAAGGAGGCATAACAAGAAATCTCTTGGGAGATTAGGGCTTCTGGGAAATATTTTGCTTCCTGATAAAGGCAGAGAGTCACATGTGACAATCAAAATAATAATAGTCAAAATCCAAATATTCAAAAACAAAGTTCTTTTTTGTCTATCCTCTCTTTACTTTGTTTAGAATAAAAAGTGGTATAAAGGTGTGATGCTTGAAACCTGGGCAGCCATTTTGCAACTATGAGGTGAAACTTCACTGGCATGGTAAAGAACCAAGCAGAAAGTGGAAAAGCCTTCAAGTCTGAATCAATTGTAGAACTACTTGTACCTCCACACCACCCATAAGATAAAACAATACTTTATTGTTTAAATAATTGTCAGGGTGGCATTCTGTTAAACTTGTAACTGAAGGCATCCTAAATGATATGTCATAAATTTAAAGTACATACTAGAACACTGTCATAAAGTGAACAAGATGAAATTTAATAGCAGTAAGCAAAACTTCTTGCACATAGGTTAAAAAATCAATTATACAAAATAATTGGACCTATTCAGTCTAGTAGGCAAGCACAGGAAAATTTTTTAAATAGCTTACTTAATCCAACAGTGTCAAATATTTTTTTTAAAAATCTCAGGATGAGTAAAAGAAATCGAGTCTTGATTATTATAAGCCAAGCTATTCAGTACCTTTATGACATATCATGTTTAATTCTGGTTGTCACATTTTACAAAGGGCATTGACAAACTGGAGGGATTGCTGAAGGAAATGGGAATGTGTTAACTGCAAAAAGCCAAATATGGTTCATTTTTCCCACACATTATTCAAAATGCTTATTCAGTCTTTAGGTGAGGAGCTTTGGGGAATTCAGCGTGAAAAAAACAACCTGAGCACCAAGCTATCAGAGCTCGAAGTTTAGGAATCATGATGGTTCTTCCAGTGTTACAGCCAAGTGGTCGCGTTGGGGGGGAGCAAGCGTTCTGAATGGGGCTCAATGTTAAAATGGACCTGGGTGAACGCTAAGAAAAACCTTCCTGATTATTAAGAGTCGTTCCAGAGTAAATCAGGTTCCCTCTCAAGAAGTGAGATCTCAATTACAGGAAGAATTTAAAGCAGAAGAAGGACCGCTACAGGGCAATTCCATCTTGGCTGGACAATTGGACATAGAACCTTCCTATTTCCTAGGGTTGTTAAATCTGTAATTTACAGACAAGTTATTATTCTCAATAGTAGCAATTATTGTAGTTATGATCCAGAAACACTGTTGAGTTTGGGGAATACAAAGATAACTGAGATCAGACCCTGACTCGAGTTGGGGACAAGTGACATATATGTGAAGCTAACAAGATGCCAATGTGGTCAGTATTGGACCATCAGAATGACCGCCTGAAGTGGAGGCATGGGGGGAGGGGGAATCCGTGAGTCCCTGGAGGAAGGAGTGGAGGCTTCTCGGAGCAGGTCCTACGGGCTGGGTTTGGATGAGTGCAATGTGAAGAATTTATATCAGCCCAGACCACTCCTTTGGAATCTGGACTTCTACATTGAACTTTATGGATGTCCCAAACTCCTTTGAAATCCAGTTTATCTAAAAATTAACAAAGTAATCTTTCTACCACTTAACTGTCCAAATTCATTTTCTTGTAGGATTTCCATATATGATACCAACTTCTGTCAATTTATTCAAACTATAGGCCTGGGGGTGTCCTTTTCCACTCCACTTTCATAATTTCATATGGTGCTATGCTTTGGATACTGAATGTACCCCAAAGGTCCATGTGTTAAAGGCTACTGGGAGGCGATGGGGCTTAATGGGATGTCTGGTCCAGTGGGAGGTGGCAGGTCATTGGATCCTTGGAATCATGCCCTTGAATCATTATGTCCTTGGAATCAGGCCTTTGAAGGGGATTGTAGGACCCTGGTCTCTTCCTCTGCTCCCTTTGCTTTCTGGCTGATGAGTAGTTTTGCTCTATGTGTGCTTCTGCCATGATGCACTGCCTGTCTACAGGCCCCAAAGCAATGGGTCTGCCCAATCATGGACTGGAACCTCCAAAATCATGAGTCAAAGTTCACCTTCTCTCTTTATAAGTTAATTATCTGAGGTATTTTCTTGTGATAATATCAAAGCTGACTGATACAATGTGCAATCCAACATCAAATCCTGTCAGTGTGTGTGTGTGTGTGTGTGTGTGCTTCCATGCATATATCTGTATATGTGTATATATGTTTTCAAGTGTATATGTATTTGTATATGCATGTGTTTTCCAATCCAGCAATTTGCAATATACCACCTCTCACCATGTTTGCTATCATATCATCCTAACTGACCTGCTTTCTCTACCCCATTCTCTGTCTTCCTCTCTCTCTCTCTCTCTCTCTATCTCTATCTCTATCTCTATCTCTATCTCTTTCTCTTTATTTATTTTTTGTGGCACTGGGGATTGAACCCAGGGACATATTGCCTCCACACTTTAATAGATCTCCAGACCTTTTTATTTTTTGTTCGGAAACAGGGTCTCACTAGGTTGCTGAGAGTCTTGCTACGTTGCTGAGTCCTCTCTGCGAACCTATGATCCTCCTTATCTCAGCCTCCCAAGTACTGGGATTACAGGCGTGTGCCACCACGCCCGACACTACCCTTTTCTCTTTCCGAACCTTTCCCCAAACAGCAACCAACAAGATCCTTTGAGAAGAGTCATCCCCTTCCTGTGTTCTTTCACACCTTCCCTAGCTGAAGTCCTCTGCAAACTTGTACTCAATCTTTAATATATTGTTTTTATACTTTTATTGGTTCATTGTAATTATACATCATCGTGAGATTCAAAATGATACATTCATAAGTGCGCATAGCACTTGGAGTGTTTTCCTTTTCATCCCAATCTGCTTTCTCCCTCTTCCCTCCCCGTATCTATTAGGGAGATGAGTAGTGATATCTTCATATATAGACATAGTGTTATTTGAACTGTTCCCTTCCTCAAGCCTCCTTCCCCCCTTCCCAAATCCCCTTCCACTATTCTACTGGTCTCTCTCCTTTTATCTGAATTCCCTTTTGTTCAATCTTTAATATATTCTTTGTGTGTGTGTGTGTGTGTGTGTGTGTGTGTGTGTGTGTGGTACTAGGAATTGAATCCAGGTGTATTCTACCTCTGAATTACACCCCCAGCCTCTTTTATTTTTTTATTTTCAAACAGGGTCTAAGTTTCTGAGACTGGCCTCAAACCTGCGATACTCCTGTCTCAGCCTCCCAAGTACTGAGATCACAGGCATATGCCACAACATCCAGCTTCAATCTCTAATGTATTCTTAATGGCATCCTTCCTTATCCTGAAGTTCTTCAGGCACAATTCATTGCTGTTTCCTCTAGGTTTCCCCAGTCCTTTCTTTATACACTTACTGCAGAGAATTATCTTCTATATGTGTGAACTGGTAGAAAGTGAGTGCTCAGTAAACATTAACTGAAGGTGTATATTTGCAGCTAAATCTCCCCTCACTGCTGGAACTCAATAAAGCGACCTCCAGCAGCAGCTCCTGTCTCTCCCAGCTGTTAACTGAACCCCTTTCCTCTGCCCACTCCACCTGCTACTCCCTGGACATCTCCTCGCTTTGTGCTTTTGCCTCCGGGACCTTCCTCAGGACCTTCCTGGCTTGATGATCTATCTTTCTGCATCCATTCCTCTAGCCTCCTGACTTTGCCAGCCTCCTAGTTCCTAAGCAGCAGAAGCAGTGGGCAATGGTCTGGCTGCTGGTCAGGCTCCCGGGTTGCACCAGGTCAAGCCTGACCCCAAAGCTGTGGTACTGTTCATGCTTACAATTGTGAGCAAGGAATCCGACACAGTGGTAACGCTCATTATTCCAAATGGTGATAGTAAACAATGAGGCTCAGCGATCACTTGTCCTGAGGGCAGTGAAGCCCCTCATGCATTCTGCTGAAGACTAAAAAATATCTGCCCAAATGAACGAATGTATGCATGTAAATTAGGACTGACAAGCATCAACTACTCTGCTCACTTCAGCCGGATTAGTTCTGTCAACTAGTGTCAAAACAACACCACAGGTAGTACATGACAGCCAGATGGGTCTTCTGAACATAATGATACGGCCACTTAGCCCCATACCTCCTGAACCTCCTGATCTGCAACAGCCATTAAGTAATGTCTAATTTGGGGGGATGAGGGGTTAATTGCGGTGACCTGCCGACAGAAACTGTTAAGCCATCCGAGTCGATGATATCAATATGGAAACTTTTTTGGTATCTGCCAATGTTTTCAATACTTTTGAATATTTTCTTAAGACACACAGATCTCTACTGTAATAAGACTTCCACAATTTTTAAAAAGAAATCTTTTCTTGAATCACAGCTTCTATAATAATTATACTATCTCTAAAACATCTCTGCTCTGCAAGGACTGTTTCTATGACCAAACAGCAGCAACAAAACAACTCTATTAATTTCAGAAGAAAATTTACATATAGTTCTTGTGAAGAAAAAAAAAAGGAAAGACAACTCTAAAAGATATGAAACTCAATTTCTTAGAGATCATCTTTTTAGTACATACTTTTCAATTTAAATCACTCAACGCTGTCCCATTGCTCTAGGAAAATACATGAGAACAATCTCAAATGGAAAGTAAACATATCTTTTCACAGTTGGTCCCTTTAAGAGATAGTAGATGGTTACCTCGATCTGAGCGGTGTGGTTGGCATAATACTTTAAGGCTTCATCTCCTTCGTCTGGATCCAATCCTGGTTTGAGCATCTGCTGTAACAACTTATTGTGGCGGGCCAACTAGAAGAAAAGGAAAAAGGGTTTAGGTCTTTTCTTATCAGAAAGAAATCAGGGGTCAGACTTGGAAATTACTTTGTCCGCTTGTATACTCAGCTTCACTGTCCTGGAATTAATGGCAATTAGTTATATTTCAGGAAAGTATGTCTAGATTTGAAAGGCATAAATAATCAAGTTGCAAAGATCAGCTGTTAATATTTGTTGATTCAATTTAGATCTTTGATAAATGCATGATTGTGCCAGGAAAAAGAAATTTCCACAGTGATAAAGATGTCAATAATATTCTCTTTCATAAATTTAAACTACATGCACCTAAAAAACGACTTGGTCAACAGTACGATAGATCAGAGGGTGGTGGAGACAATATTAAGGGTGGCTTCCTACATACACATAGACAGGCCTCTATATTTCAGAAGGGTTCTTCTGTGGCATCTAATCAAAGCTCTACATCAGTAGTGTGTACTATAGTCCTATGCTTTGCAGCTCAGTATGTCAAAATTGGCAATTTATGGGTATAGATTTCAATTTTATTGTAATTGAAATGGAGCATTTAAAAAACAAAAATTCTACCATAAATTATTTTGGACGGCTGTTAGTAGAAGTGATCTTTCTTTCTTATTTGAATGTCGAAGGCATTTGTTGGCTGGTTCTCTTGCTTTGAGGATAATTAATACATATTGCCTTCAGATGTCTCTTTTATGGTTGTCTTGAACAATTCCTGGAACCCTGCAATGTCTTTAACCTTTCAAACGTTCTATTTATGCACCAAGTCCCTGAGGGCTTCCAGTGACAAATACTCTGCCATATAATTCTTTTACTCGCAGCACAGCGAGTCTTTTTTCTGTGCCAGACACTATTCTTAGCATTTTAATACGTGATCTCATTTGCTCCTAATAAGAAACCCTGGGGTAGGCACTATCATTATCCCCATTTTATAGGTGGGGAAACTGAGGCACAGAGAATGTGGAACTTGTCTGTAATAACTTAACTAGAAACCGGCAGAGCCAGTATTAAATTCAGACAGTATGGCTACAAAGTCAGTATTTTATTAACCTTATAGAGCAATAAACAAGTCTCCCTATTATTCATGAGATCACAATACAAATTGTGATTTTAATGAATGGAGATAAGCCAAGCGTGGTGGGACACACCTGTAATATCCAGCTTAGAAGGCTAAGACAGGACGATTGAAGGCTCAAGGCCAGCCTTGGCAACTTAATGAGACCCTCAACAACTTAGGGAGACCCTGTTTCAAAAAAAAAAAAAAGAAAAAGAATGGAGATACATTTTAAACAATAACCCAGAACCTATAAAACCAAATGAACATTACACTTGGAAGCAACAATTTGGCAAGTTAAATATTCAACCCAATGATGTTGCTCTAGAACAAATCATTTTTGAAACCATTCTTTTAGAATAGGCTTTCAGGGTCATTTATAAATCACTCAAAATCATCTCCTCTTTTGTATTTACATTTTATATTCAACTAAATGTGAATTATACAGATTTTTATTACAAGTCATAGTCATGAAACTTATTGTGACTTACAGGTGTTTCTAAAAATCTAAATGAGTTTCAAAGGATAAAATTATTGCAATCTTTCAGGCACGTTTGCAACTGGCAAGAGGTGGACAGTTTGCCAAGGTAAAACTGGTCCATTTTCTTTATAAACTGGATCTAGAGCACAAGAAAACGAGAAGGGTAAAGGATGTGTTACAGTTTGGATCTTTTTTTTTTTTTTTGCGGTACCGGGGATTGAACCCAGAGGCGTTCTACCTCCGAGCTACACCCCCGGCCCTATTTTTTATCCTTTATTTTGAAACAGGGTCTCACGAAGTTGCAGAGGGCCTCACTAAGTAGCTGAGGCTGGCTGCGAACCTGGATCCTCCGGGCTCCGTCTCCCAAGTACTGGGATTACAGGCGTGTGCCACCACGCCCGGCTCAGTTTGGATTAAGATCCAAAGATATTGGACAAAAGCTCATGCGTTGAAGACTTTGTCCCCAGCTGATGCAGCTACCGGGAGGTGCTAAGAGCTTTAGGAGGTGAGACCTACTTGGAGGAAGTCAGGTCACTGGAGGTGTTGCCCTTGAAGGGGATACTAACTAGGACACTGGCCCCTTCCTCTCACTTTTTCATTTCCTGGCTGCTACAATGCAAAACAGCTTTGCTCTACCACACACGCACGCCATGATGTTCAGCCTCGCCACAGGCCCAAAGCAACAAGGCCAAGAGACCATGGACCAAATCCTCTGAAACCATGAGCACGAATAAATGTTTCCTCTTTTAAGTTGTTCATGTCAGGCATTCTGTCGCAGTGATGCAAATCTAACAGGATGACTCTAAAATTACTCACCTCAGCAACTAAAAGTTTAGAAATGCCATTTACCAAGAAAAAATGCAGAAAAACAAACTTAGGGGGAGAAAAATAGGACTTTGGTTTGGACACCCAAAAGTTTTCAATGTCACCCTACAAAGGAGACAAGAAATACTTGGGAGGCAGACACAGGAGGATCAAAGGTTCCAGGCCAGCCTTACCAATTTATCAAGATACTCAGCAACTTAGTGAGATCCTATTTCCAAATAAATAAATAAGTAAATAAATAAATATGGGCTTAGGCATAGCTCAGAGATAGAATGCCCCTGAGTTCAAACCACAGTAGCATAAAAAAAAGCAGACAAGAAATATGATGCTGGATAGGTTTATCAAAAGTTATGGGCAGAGATTAAGGCTGGAGTTATATATTCAGGGGTCATCAGTGTTAACTAAAAATTATAGGAGGACATTGTTTTGGACTAAGCTCCTGTACTAGGTACCAAGAGACCAGCCTAAAACTCCACTTGGATTTACTCTGATAATATTAAAGTTCCATGGCTCCTAACTGAAACTAAGTTGTTGTTTGAATATCCAAGCAATCAGGAGAGAGATAATAGCCAAATTCCCAAACAAGTTAGCTTCAGTCTGCACGACACTGAAGTTCTCTCTGCTTTAATCCTTGTGAATCAGTCATCTGAAGAACCTCGTTTCAACCCATCAGTTATTTTTCTATTGTCTATTTCCCTGCTCCTGCTTCACAAGGAAAATAACTTTAAATGACCAGTCTACTTTTTGTTCTTTGCTTCTGCTTTTTCCAGCCCTTTTCTGTCTATAAAACCAATCTCTCTGCTCAACTCATTATTCTACTTTATGGAGAATAAGTGTTCCCCAAGTCTAGAATAAGTGTTCCCTGAGTCTAGAATTACAAATGAAGCCAAGATCTTGAAACTAAATTCCTTGTAATTCTGTTTTTTGACATTTAAAATCATGAACCTTAATGAAATCACCTGAAAGTGAGCGTGGACCAAGAAAAGATGCCCATGGGACTCCAAATGAGCTTAGGAAGAGGACAACCATCAGCAAAGAAGATTGAGAAAACTGGGTCAGCAAGGTTGGAATAAAACCAGTGTGACCAAGCTTCCCGGAAACCAAGTGAAGAAAGAATGTCAGACAGAGGGAGTGAGTGTGTGCCCATAAGCAAAGCAAGGGAAGACCGGGCAGATCATTCTGTATGGCTACTTGGAAGTCACTGATAAGCGGACACAGCAGTTCCAGCCAGTAGTGGGCACCACAGTGTAACCACAGTCAGGGAGGACAGGAGGTGTGAACAGTGAGTGTGAGTACAAGCAACTCTTTTTTTTTGGTATTAGGGATTGAACCTAGGGGCATTCTACCTCCAAGCTATACCCCCGGCCCTTTTTAAATTTGTTTTGAAACAGTGTCACTAGACTGATGAGTCTTGCTATGTTGCTGAGACTGGCTTTGAACCTGCGATCCTCTTGTTTCAGCCTTCCAAGTACTGGGATTACAGGTGTGTACCGCCACGCTTGGCTACAGGCAACTCTTGAGGATCACTGCTGCCAGGGGGAGCCCAGAAATAGGGTAGTTAGCTAGACAAGGACCAGGGGGAAAGGGAAGTTTTTCTAAATATGGGAAATGCAACATCAGGTTTGTTTGATTTTGAGAGAAAGGGAACGACTGCTAGAGCGACATCCGGACTAGGTGAGTGGAAGGACTTAGCACATGAGTGGAAGGGTGGCCTCAGATCGAAACAAATTGCACATTAGTGACAACAGAACTATGGCCACAGACTCGGGGGTGGGGTGTTGTGACGGTGAGAACACAGAGAAGTTATTTTCTGGCTACTTTTATTTTCTCAGTGAAGTTGGAAGCTAATAATGAGGATGAAGGAGGAGGTGCTGGGTATGTAATGAAGAGAAGGTGTAAAATAGCTAAGGAGAAGCCGGGCATGGTGGCACATGCTTGTAATCCCAGTACTTGGGAGGCTGAGACCGGAGGATCCGGGTTCGCGGCCAGCCTCAGCTACTGAGGCCCTCCGGAACTTCATGAGACCCTGTTTCAAAATAAAGTATAAAAAATAGGGCCGGGGGTATAGCCCGGAGGTAGAACGCCCCTGGGTTCAATCCCTGGTTCCACACACACACACACACACACACACACACACACACACACACAATAGCTAAGGAGAGTACAAGGATGTGGAAAATACAGCAGGCTCGCCAGGAAGCCCCGCGGGTCACCTTCATGTGACGGTCAGAGTGAGAGCAGTGGGGTTTTCTCCACTGACGTTCAGCTGTCGGGTGCTGGCATGGGAGAGGCAGAACTTTGTAATTAACAAGATTTGTGGTTTAGCTGGGTGAGGTCAACAACAACCAAAAGAGAGAAACACAGGACTATGTAAGAGATTTAAACAGGTTTATGGAATCTAAGCTGAATGAGGGAGGTGGTGAACCCAGGAAGGATAATGAAAAGATGATAGAGCCCATGAGTTGCAGCTTCTAATGTGTTGTTGTTTTTTGTTTTTGTTTTTGTTTTTTGGTACTGGGGATTGCACCCAGGAGCATTTTACCTCTGAGGTACACCTCCAGTTCAATTTTAATTTTTTAATTTGAACCAGGGTCTCACTGGGTTGCTGAGGGCCTCACTAAATTGTTGAGGCTGGCTATGCTGCAATCCTCCTGTCTCAGCCTCCCAAGTACTGGGATAACAGGCGTACACCACCACAACCGGCTGCTGATTTTTTATTTGTTTGTTGTTGTTATTGTTTTAAAGGGCAATAACTGGGGAGCTAGAAGGAAGCCCTAGTTAGGAAGGACTATTTAGAGTGGGATACTGGCAATGGAGCTCCCTGCAGTGCAGGCAGTGGTTAGTAAGGATGGGGTTGTAGGTGTGTCCACACTGCTGGCATCTGATTGCGGCTCACACCTCCTGAATACCCTGATCTGAGCCATTGTCTTCTCTCACCTGGAATACTGCAATGGGCATTTACCTGCTCTCCCTGCTCCACCCTTGTCCTCCAGAGTCTAGCCTTAACACAGGGTCCTTTTGTCACAGGAAAACACAATAATTCCATGGAGAGTCCTGAGGAGTTCCCCAGTTTTGGAAAGGGAAACTCGCCGCTAGGCCCTCAGGGTTCTTGGCTTCTGTGGTGAAAAGAATTTCAACACGAGCCAGTCAGAGACAAAGACAGAGGTTTAATTCAAGAAAAGTGGAGATACACGTTCAAAGGGAAACGTGGGGCACCTCGAGAGTGTGAGAGCACCCCGGATCTTTTACAATCCTTTTTTTATAGGGCACTAGAGAGAGGGGTGGCTAGGGGTACATGGCAGGAAATGGGGCGACATGGGATGGCGGTCTTCTTTCTTTGAATCTTCATGCTGACAAAAGGTGAGGATTCCTTTGGGATAGTAATCCCAGGGAGTGGAGGCATGGAGCAGGGGTGCAGGGCAAATGTGTGACTTCCTCTTGGGGGTCCTCCTCCCAGGAAATCGAGGCAAGTGGATGGGATGGGATATAGGGCTTTTTGACAAAAGGTGGAACCTTTTCTGGGCTCTAATCATCTCAGGAATTTCAGGTATGGAGGTAAGCCATTATGATTAAAAATGTGGCTCATTCAGGGCTTTTGTCTAACAGTTAAAGAGCTCTGTACAGTGAAACTAAGGATTATGAAGTGTTTTTAGATTCTAAAACTATATTTTCCTTTCCTTCCCAATTTGTCTCCTTTCTACCTAAAATTCTTATTTCTTCTCTTCTACCTCACTTCCAGTCAGATCTTATCTTTTGCCTGCTCAGAACCTCCCATGATGAGAGCCACATCTTCACCGGGGCCATTACCTTCCTGCACTGCCCTCCTGCTCTCCTCCCCTGAAGACCCAGCCCCAGCTGCACTGGTCTCCCAGCTGTCCCTCAACCTGAGAAGCACGCTTCCATCTCAGGACTTGAGCAGTTGCTTCCCTTTCTGCTTGGAATTTTCTTCCCCTAGATACCTGCGTGGTTTTCTCCCCCACCTACTTCAGGTCTCCTTGCCAATACTGCCTTACAGGATTGCGGATGTAGCTCAGTGATAGAGTGCTTGCCTAGCATGAATGAGATCCTGGGTTCAACCCCTAGCACCACCAAAAAAAATTATATATATATATATATATATATATATATATATAGTCTTACCAGTAACCATGCTTTCAAAGATCAATCCGCCCACCTCCCCTGGCACTTCTGATCCCACTTCTTACTTTAGTTTTACACACTACTGTCATCTGATATAGTATCTATATCATAGATATAGATATAGTATCTGTATCATCTGATATAGTGCTATATCATAATATAGACATATTATGATCTTATATAGTATATTTTGTAATTGACCTGTATCTTAGCATCCACACAGCTATAATCCAAAGACCTGACTATACAACTTAGAGGAAGATTTATTTGCTCATGTTTTTTGGAGCTTTTGGGGTTTAGTCCATGTGAGGCCAGGGACCATGGATCTCAGGGCATGGCAGCGGGAAGCGAGAGAGGGAGAGTACATAGCTTTGCTCCTCACATCATGGAGGCTGGAAGTGAGAGAGAGCAAGCAAGCAAGAGGATTCCAAGATACAAGCACAATTTCTAAGGCCATACCCCCAGGGACACACCTTCTCTAGCCACACCCCACCAGCCTAGGCTATCACTCAGATAAATTCATTCCAATGGATTTATCTACTGATGAAATTATAGCCCGCATGACTTAACTATATCAACCCTGAGCTCTTCAGGGGTCACTCTGTATCTGACCATAACAATCTGTTTATGAACTCTTTATGAATGTATGCTAGGGCAGATTTCCATTCATTTCATTCACAGCTATGTTTCCAAGCTTACCACAGCATCTAAGGGGCATAAAGTAGGTACTCAATGCATATTTTTAATCCATTAAATTTAAATACAAGAACTCTTTAAACCTTAGTTGATATCTTCTCAAGGTGAGATAGTAACTTCCTAATTTCTCATACATTTACTTATTAAAAAGCTTTTATTTCTTTATAGTCACTTTATGATGTCAAAGTTAGTATAATTATTTTAAGAAACCAATAATGCTATTTTATGCACCAGAATTAATAGTAAACCAACCTGAAGGAATAGTTTTCATCTAGTATATCTTGCCTGGTGAAAATATTTTAGGGCCCCTCTCCTCCGTGTAGTATTAATGAGATAATTCTATATTGGTTTTGTCTTATTGTAAGTAGAAAACACTCTAAATGGCACTTTAAAAAAAAACAAAAACTGAAACTCCTAGACCTCCCTGTACATGTTCAAAGTGTTAAAACATTTTCATTCATGATTACCTAAGTAATCTATGCATATCTCAGAAGCTTTGAAATATATAATTAAAAAACCAATAAAAACAAGGTAAAACAATTGCATCATTTTGCCCACCTGTGCGTCTTTTCCATTCTTGGCCGCTGAGAGCCTTTCCTGACTAAGCAGCCTGCAGCTTGCTCTCCTCTGCTCTGCACTGACACGGTGCCCTGCACATGCCTGAGTAAGGAAGTTTCTCATGTTTTGTCTCAGTCACTATTATTTCTCTCCAGTGGGCTGTGACATCCTTAGGGAAAAGGGCCTGATATTACCCATCTCTCTATTCTTGGAGCCAGAGACAAAAGGTGGTTCATAAAACAGACTCAATAAATATTTGCTAAATCTATGAAGAACTGGGCTAATTAATAATATATATTCATGTGTTAAAGTAGGCAAGGTCTCTTAAGTCTCAATGAATCCTCTCTCCATTTTCTTCTCTATATAAGAGGAAGTGCAAAGAAATCCAATTAGAAATCAGACGATAATACCTGGAAATAAAATGTTCTATTATGCTTTCCTATTTCATAGTTATTATGTACTTATGTCTCTTCTGAGAGATTATAAGCTATTCAGAGGAAGGGCTGTATGGGAAAGCAAGGGTGGCATCCCAACCATACAAACAAAGTGAAGAATTAGGAAATGTCTCAATGCATGTGAAATGCACGAAAATGACTGGCTTCAATATAGAATTCTTTCAGTCCAAATTTACAATTTACTAAAAGTAAAACTTCTTAGAGACATTCAATTAACATACACCCAATAGTTTTAAAAAGATTTTATTTTCTATATATACAACCCTACTTAAAGTATTGTGTAGAATAACAACACTGTCCAGAAAAGACATTCAATTTTCTTAGTGATGGGCTCCTTACTTTAGCCACATTTTGTTTATTATACCCCACTATGCACCCCTTTTGTGTGTGTGTGTGTGTGTGTGTGTGTGTGTGTGTGTGTTACTGAGGATTGAACCCAAGTGCATTCTACCTCTGAGCTATACACCCAGCGTTTTTTATTTTGAAACAGTGTCTTCCTAAGTTACCACGTGCAGGCCTTGAACCTGTGATCCTCCTGTTAGAGGCCAGCCTCAGCAACTTAGTGAGACCCTATTTCAAAATAAAAAGGGCTCGGAGTATAGCTCAGTGGTAGAGCAGCCCCAGGTTCAATCACTAATACCCCCCAACACACACACACATATAAAATAGACAACACCATGTATCCTTTTATTAAAACATTAATTTATCCAGGATGGCAATAGCTTTAGCAGATGGTCACAGTCCGTTTTTCTGAAATCACATTTTATTGAATGAATCCACAGCACCCTAGCTCTTTGTCAAAGATGGTCTATAGAGATGTTTTAAAAGAACAGTGATGCTACATTTTTTAAATTATTGCAAGATTAGAAACGCCATTTTCACCTTTTTAAAAAGATGCATTGTGTTTGCTGGTTTGTAAAGTTCTTGCAAACTATTATTAAGGAATGTTTTAACTAAATTCTCAGGCATCTTTGCAAATGTGGCACATGTATTAATGTTAGGAAATTTTATTTTTCTTAATCTTATCTTTTTAAAGTATGCATAATGAAAGATATTCCACTATTATGATATGTAATATTCAGCTTTTCGTATATATTTAATTGTATTTTGTGTTTATCCAAGCATTTCACACTTTTCTTCATAATGCAGCCACTATAACTTAATAAGTCATTGCACTATTTAAAATTTTTTAGCCAGGCGTGGTGGTACATGCTTATAATTCCAGTACTTGGGAGGTTGAGACAGGAGGATTGCAGGTTCGAGGACAGCCTCAGCAAATAGTGAGACTTTCATCAACCTAGTGAGACCCTGTTTCAAGATAAAAATAAAATAGGGCTGGGGATGTAGCTCAGAGGTAGAATGCCCCTGGGTTCAATCTCCAGTTATACACACACACACACACACACACACACACACACACACACAGTAATATCATGAATTTAATTTGCTTAAGAGTAAGTAAATTTCATAACTCTTGACAAACTGCATTGGGAAAAGAAGCCTTTGCTAATAGTCACTTAATCCTCTACCCCCTTCTTACCCCCAGCAAAGCACTATCATTTTCATTTGGAATGGTATTGTTCTATGATGTTTTCAAATAGAGTTCAGCATCTACAACTCAGTTCAACAAAAATCTGTTGAGATTTAAAATGTATTTGAAGTAATTTAATAGGCATTTAAATTTTTGAATTAGATGCTTTTAAATTTATGCATAGTAAAATATTTCCCTTCTCCCATTCCCTTCTTCCATTCTGAATATGCTTTTAAAATATTTTTAAACATAAAAAAGAGACATTAAGACAACAACAAAACCCAGCATCCAAAAAAGAAATGGTAGTAGTATTATGTGCTTTGGAAAACAAAGGCAAAGACACCTGATAAGTTTCTGTACAGGTTTGGCACATCTGTGGAAAGTTGCCACGGTGAGAAATCTAATTTAAACCCTAATTAAAAACTGAAAAACAGCGAGTGAAGATATTCAAGGACAGCATCTTATGATATTCAACTTAACTATTGACAGAGACTCTCACAACAGTACTTGAAATTAGCTGATGTCACTATAGAGCATGGTCCAGAAACCCTACCCACAATCAATATTAGTAATAATGAGAGTCTGAACCTGTACAACTGTCCTGAATGTTAAAAGGAGTGATGTAATAGATGGGAAACCTCTGGGTCCTAGAAATACTTGTAATCCACAACAATCTTAACTAGCCCAAATAGTGGCTGCTGTTTCATATATGGGATGGAGATGATGCCTATAATTGTCATACCTACTTAGCATATGGTGCCAAAAGAATTCTGTCAAAAAAACCCACACTGATTAGGTTGTGATTACAAATAAGAAAACAGGTCTGAGATTACTTACCAACTCTCACAGTTACCATGGTTTTGATAAGTATTCCCCCAAAGCCCCATGTGTTAAAGGATTGGTGCTCAGGCCATCATGCTATCGGGAGGTAGTGGACTCTTTTTTTTGGGGGGGGGTGGAGTGGGGTAATGGCGATTGAATCCAAGGGCAGAGCTATATCCCCAGCTACTTTTTTTAAATTTTGAGACAGGGTCCTGCTAACTTGCCCAGGCTGGCCTTGAACTTGAGATCCTTCTGTATCAGCCTCCCAAATTACTGGGATTACAGGCATGTGCCACCATGCCCAGCAAGGTGGTAGAATCTTTAAGAGGTGGAGCCTAGTGGAGGTCTTCCAATCTTTGGGAGGCAAGCCCTTGAAGAGGATATTGGGCCTCCAGCCCCTTCCTCTTCCTTCCTTTCATGTCCTAGCCATGAAGTGCATAGGCTTTGCTCTGTGATATGATTCCCACCATGATGTACTGCCTCGCCACAGGCCCAGAGAAATGGGGCCAGTCAGTCACGGACAGAAGCCCCCAAATCTGTGAGCCCAAGAAAACCTTTCTCTTTATCAGATGATTATCTCAGGCATTTTATACAGTAATGGAAAGCCAACTAATACAATAATATTAAAGTTTTACAACAAACTGTAATGTAAAAAGTGGTGTGTGTGTGTGTGTGTGTGTGTGTGTGTGTGCATGCGTGCACACGTACACCCATGTGTGGAAGAGATCAATCATACTGGTGGATAATTAGCCTTGTGAAAGAATAAAAGTATATCTCTCACAGGGAAATACTACTAAGTAGACATGCGAGTCCTTCATTATTTGTTGGGGGAAAAAAGGAAAATCATGCACCTCACTATCAATCATAACACATTCGTCATTTAGTTAAATAAAAGTGCAACACTAAATAGGAATAAAATCATGTATACGTATATACTTCATAAAATATACACACACATATAAGTACAAACCTTATACATAAGCACATATGCCCACAACAGAGTCTTTGAAGAACATTACGTGTTTTTTTTAAATCCAAGAACAGGGATTAATGATGAGAGACTTGGATTTTTCATGTTTACTGGCATCCCTTCTTAAAACATTTCATATTTATCTATCATTAGGATTTTAATGTTCATTTCAGTTTGGATCCAAGAACGGATACAGTAAGAACAAATATCAAGACACCGTGCTCAAATGACGCTGAACAGTAATGAGTCCTCAGTACCTCTCACCTGTGGATTTTTTCATGTGTGTTCTGCTTTTATTAATTGATAAAACTGTGACATAGCAATTGGCTATCCCAAGATCACAAAGTGAGCTGGAGCCTGAAGCCAGGATAATTGCCTTATGTGTTTAGGCTAATAATTGGGTAATGCTTTCATACCAAACACCATCCCCTGTTTGAAGCAAAGATAAACTGGTGTAAGAGTTTATAAGTAAGGTTTTATCTACTCTTGAATATAGAAAATATAGAACCCTCTGTTTTCAAAACACCTAATTTTTTTCTCTGATTTTGTGATCTTCCTATGTACAAAGCTCAGGTCTAACTACTGTGGGATTATAGAGATAAGCAAGATGCATTTTATTCTCTTAAGCAGACTACTTTCCAGGAATTGGAGAAATTAAAAAAATCAACAGCTATGCGATTAATATGAGATAAAATAAGGGCAGAATTACAAGGAATCATATTTGATTTGGTGCCATCAGGAAGAGGAACATGTAAGAAATGCACTTGATAAAGGTTTTAAATAATGGATATGATGTCCACAGGAGAAAGAAGAGGATGGCAAGAGAATGTCACTCTGCACAGAGAGAGGGATCCACAGGAACCAAGACACAGAGGATGGTAGTCAGAGATAGGACCAGAAAGGGAATTTGGAGCCATACTAAATGCTTCTGTGAGGAGTTTAAATCAAGATTACTAGCCAGGTGTGGTGGCACATGCTTGTAATCCCAGTAGTTGGGAGGCTGAGACAGGAGGATCCCGGTTCGCGGCCAGCCTCAGCTACATAGTGAGGCCCTCCGCAACTTAGTGAGACCCTGTTTCAAAATAAAGAATAAAAAAATAGGGCTGGGTATGTAGCTCAGAGGTAGAATGCCCCTGGGTTCAATCCTCAGTACCACAAAAAAAAAAAATAAAAAATAATTCAAGATTACTGCTGTGGATCAAATTATATCCAAACCAATAAAAAATATACATGCAAATCCTAAGCCCTGGTACCTATGAATGTCACTTTATTTGAAAATAGAGTTTTTGCAGATGTAATTAACTGAAGATGACGTCATACTAGATTAGGGTGGACCCTCACCCAATATCTAATGTCCTTAAAGAGGAGGAAAATATGGGCTCAGACTGGCACATAAGGAGAATGCTGGGTAATGACAGAGGAGACTGGAGTGATATAAGTCGAGGGCTTCCAAGGATTGGTGAGCAATGTCAGAAACTGGAAAAACACAAGGAAGGTATTTTAGTCAGCATACTCACTGCTGCAATCCAAAACAACTGACTACCACAACGCAGAGGAAGGGAGGTTTATTTGCTCACAGTTCTGGAGATTTCAGGGGTTCAATCCATGTCAGGCTGGGTTTCATCTGTGGAAGTCAGGGGATGGTGAAAGGGGGCAGAGAGAGGGAGAGAACAAGCACTCTGCTCTCATATCATGGAAGCAGGAAGAGAGAGAGAGAGAGAGAGAGAGAGAGAGAGAGAACGAACACAAACGTGTGCAAGGGGAGGAGGAACCATACATAATCCCCAAGACGACACTCCCAGAGACCCCTCCTCAGCAACCAAGCCCCACCTCCAACACGGCTGTTTTGTGTCCGTGAGGTCTAGGTGGACCTTTTAAATCAAAACCATAAGGGAAGGATTCTCCCCTAGAGCCTTCACAGGGAGCAGGGTCCTGATGAAACCTTGATTTAGGACTCCCAGCTTCCACAACCATAAGACTAATAAGTGTCTGCTGTTTTGAACTACCAAGTTTTTCTAATTTGAGCTACCAAGTTGGTTCTAATTCTAAAACAAGTACAAACCATAAAGGATTTTTTCTCTTAACTCTGGCAAGATAAAATGAGATTCTCTTAGCCATTCTTTCCTCTTCTATTAAAAAGGAAACTGTGGATTAAAGAGGATCCATTTGGGAATGTGCCGTGTGTCCAGAGTGACTCTCACTACCGTGAGGTAGAACACAGCCCAAAGAAGAAATGAATTCTTCCAGAATATTAATGCTGGAATTACTATTCTGTGAGGAGTAGGGTCAAAGTTACGTTAAGAAGAAGAAAAGGGCTTTCTCACATGAGACTGAACTGTGTGGTCTCAGCAAGAAAATATTCACATGGAGGGGGAGTTTGCACTTAGACACTTTAAAAGGAAACCCGCTTCAGGGATGCCTGGTAGAGAGGAACGTCCTCTCCTCTTGCAGGCAGGGCCTGGGCAGCAGGGAGGCCCCATAGGACCTGGGCAGCAGGGAAGCCCCATTAGCATCCAGCATGAGTCTGAGGTTAAACAAGCCACGAGGATTCTTTTCTCAGAGAGGAAATGATAGTTTCCCAAAGGAGAGGATGAGGACATCAGAAAGCTGAGAGGGAAGGAGAAAGGCAGGGAGAGAGAATGGGGAAGAATATTAAGATGGGCTACGGGAAGAGGATGAAGGCCCTGGTTTCTCACCAAAGAGTAAAACAGAATGGGTTAGTTGGAAAAAGTAATCTCAATCTTTCTTAAAAAGGTCGGTTCTTCCATAACTTGTGTGCATGTACACTCCTATCACTCTATACCTCAGTATGATGTACAATTACAGTGCACCAATAAAAGAAACAAACAGGTTGAGTCTTATCCTTTTTTTCTTTTTCCAGACAATCTTATTCCCTAGTCAAACGCATTGGTCCATATTGTCTTGAGCAGCTTTTGGGTTTACTGGAATACAAACATTTTTCTGGGTTTCCAAACTAGGCTCTTGAGAATCCCAAGAGAAAGAATGAAAGAAAAGATGGCCAGGAGAAAAGAGTGGCAACGGACAAGAAAGAACAGAGGGTCGATCACTCTGAAAAGTAGGGCTTGACACACTTGGGAAAGAGACAGTACAACTCCCGAGCACCTTGCACACACCTGTGGAGGATTTGTAGACCACCAGGTCACAGGAAAGCACGGAATCTCACGACTGCATGTTGCACTCTCTCTCTTCCTCTCTCTCTCTCTCTCTCTCTCTCTCTCTTTCTCTCTCTCTCTCTCTCTCTCTCTCTCACACACACACACACACACACACACACACACACCCCTACAGGGAAGTACAGGAACTACCCCTCCACCAAGCAGGACTGGAGGAGGGACCCTGGATGCCAGCACTACTCTACACTACACTCTTTTTACCCAAGGAAGTTTTATTTTGCTTTGGTCCTGGGGATTGAATCCAGGGGCATTCTACTTCAGAGCTGAACTCCCAGCCCTTTCTTATTTTATTTTTGATTTTGAAATAGGGTCTCCCTATAAGTTGATGAGGGTCATGCTTAAGTTGCTGGCCTCAAATCTGTGATTCTCCTGACTCAGCCTCCTGAGCACTAGGATTATAGGCATGCATCACCACACCCAGCTCAAGTTTTATTTACCTAATATCTAAATAAACCCACTATGTTGTTAAGGGATTGGTTATTTCCATTATAGTGGTGGCCAAACTAAGACAAAGATATGTGCAAAATAAGAAGCAATTCAACAGAATTAAAAAGTTTTTAAAAAGGACTAACTTCTGATTTTCAAATGATCTAGATGCCTACTCATTAGGGTCAGTCTTAAATGATAGCAAAATCAATAAAAGACCTTCAGTGATTATATTAAATAAAGGGCTTATGAGATAGAACAAAGCAGGGGAGAGAGAGAGAGAGAGAGAGAGAGAGAGAGAGAGAGAGAGACAATACCCCACAAGAGACAATGCATTTTTAAATGATTTAAGGCAGTTTTTAGTTAGTAAGTATCTTTGGAATCTGGCTTTGACATTAAGCTTTACAAAGTGCTGTGAAGGGGCACCTAGCTTTCCTCCTGATTGCTAACACCCATCCCTAATGGAGTGTGGTCCCTGGGCCCGTACATCTGCATCGCGTGTGAGCTGTTGGAAATGCACATTCACAGGCTACCTCAGCCTTTCCAATCAGAAACTCTGGGAGAGGAGCCCAGATCTGTCTTATCAAGCCCTCCAAGTGACTTCAGTCCAGCTCGCATTTGTCATCAGGTGTCCTAACAGCAGAAGATGTCATTGCCAGAAACAATTTGGATTCTTGACTAAAAAGTCACCTAAAACAAACTAAACTAAAACGAAACACAAGAGAATCAAAGTTTTTAAAGTAGCTTTTTCCTTTTACAAAATATGAGAAAAATGTAAACATTTAGAGACTCTTATTGATAGAAAGTATACTGAGCACACGTTTCAAAACAAAATTGGAACTGGGATCGGACATATAAAATGTATTCCACTTAACTTTTACAAATTGGATATTTATCACTTTTAGCTTCTGATTTCTAAGCTCATTTTGCTCTTTTGTACAGATTCCTGTATTAAAATGGTAACAATTACTTTAATACCATTAAAGTAAAAATTAGTTTATAGGGAGGTTTATATAATTAAACAAATAAATTAAATATATTAGTTTATAAAATTGGTTATACATTTATTTTCAAGAAAAAACTAGATAACAATATTATTATTATTATTATTATTATTAGTGTGTGTGTATGTGTGTGTGTGTGTGTGTGTGTGTGTGTGTATAGTACTGGGAATTGAATTCAGAGGCATTCTACCTTTGAGCTAGACCCCCAACTCTATTTTAACTTTTTTATTTTGAAACAGGGTCTCACCAAGTTGTGGAGGGCCTCACAAAGTTGCTGAGGATAGCCACGAATCTGTGATTCTCCTGTCTCAGCCTCCCAGGTACTGGGATTACAAGCATGTGCCACCATACCCGGCAACAATATTATCTTCTAAATCAAGCTTCCCCCTACAAGTACTTAAGACAAATCTATCCTTTAGTTCCATTTTTCAAAAAAAAAGGTCATACCTTTTCTGACCTAAAGATTTCAGAAGCTACTTATTTAAAATTTTATTTTTTACTGCAACATTTAGTGAGAAATAATGCTTATTTGCTTCTGATATCAATGTAAGAATATAGATAAATATTTTCTGAATGACTAAAACTATATGAAAATAAATAGTATGTGTTTATGTCATTTTATCTGAAATCAGTACTTCATAAAAATATTCCAAATTTGTCATTGTTGCAGTGTCCTATTCAAAACACTTAAAATATTTTAGAATGAGAAATCAAGAATAGAAACCAAATCTACATGTTAAGCAGGATTGTCCAAAACACAGACAAACAGTAATAAGAACAAAGCAAGTGATCTTTGGGAAACCCCCAAATGATATACACTTGGAGTTTTGCTTTCGTCCTATAGAACTGATAAAAGAGACACATTTCTTTGACCTTATTTCTTTGTGACGTAACTAAAGACAAGTCTTTGAAATTCCTGGTCTTGCTCTTCCCATATAGGAAGTAATGTATTTTCTTTAGATCCAGAGATGAGAGAATTATATTACCTGAGCTACTTCTTTAAGCATCCAAAAATAGGCTTGCTGGATATTTTTCATCCATGTCCCCTCCCTCGTGGTTCTTCAAATGTGGTCTGAGCAATACTAACAGAGCACCAGGATCTTTCTCCATAATAATTCAGATAGTCCTACACAAGTACAGAATATTCTTTCTTTGATGTTGGGTGTCTCCCTTGCCAAATCCTAAGTCCCAGAAGAACATGGATTTTGCTTGGTTCACTGTTGTACCCCATGTATCTAGAACCATGTCCAGCACAGAAGAATTGCTTAATACTTATTGGATGCATGGTATACAGTATTTTTTGTTCACTTATTTGTTCAATTTTTAGTGGTACATGGGTTTAAATTTCTGGAAGAGATTGATGTTTAGAAAATGGTGAATTGTCATATTCTGTGTGAATGTGAAAAACATTTTAATTTCTATTTCTGGAATAAACTAGTCATTTACTTACAATAGCAAAGAAGACAGGAGGGATTGCTTTATCTTTTCAAAAGCATTCTGATTCTTTCACTGTTTCTAGTGATGTTTGTGTTTTCTTCAAGGCAAGCACCAAGAGATGAAGAAAGCCATCTTTGGGGGGCCTTGTACTTATTAAAATACTTTCTGTGGTCGGCTGGGAAAACTTAGAGAGCTGATGCTCTGAGCAATTGCTGGAGTGAGTGGGCTTATCTCTGCGGAGGGAATTTTTCTGGTTTGTCACTGACCTTTCATGGCATAAAAGGTCTTTGACCTTTTATGTTTAATTTGCCTAGCTGTGAAATAGGAATAATATGTACAATGACATATCAAAGAGATTTACTGGAGGATCTACGATCCCAGTGCTCTTCTAGCTCTTGAACCAGCCGTGCTCAGGGAGGAGCCAGTGTAACTATTCCACTCCTCTCCCAGATATGCCTCTCCTCTAAGAGTGAGTCGACTGCTTCTCAGATGCTCAGAATCTTGACAAAGCCACTTTAACATGAGCTAATTAAAGGCTTAAGATGATAATGATGAGTTCCACAACAGTTCTCCCACATCCAGTGTGCTCGAAATCCGACGTGAAGCAGAGATTAGCCAGATGTAAAATCAGATCGGGGGTGGAACACGAGGAGCTTAGAGAAGTGCTGTGAGATCATTTTCAGGAACTTTCATCTCAATTGCTTGAAAGCATTTCAACAGTAGGTTTCTTAGGCTTTCTATTCCTGCATGACACCAGACTGAGAAATATCATACCATTGCTTTCTCTAACTGTCTAACAGCTGCTCAAAAAAAGGTCAGCTTTTGTTTAATACAGTGGTTTCTAAAGGAAGAGAATTGCTGCTCAAATGAACTTCTGTATTTCAAAGGCAGCCCTAATAAAGGAGGAAATGAGGTGGCAAGGTGAGGCTGGGCTCTAAGTAAGGACTCTTATCAGCTGAATCCAACTAAAGGAAACAAAGAAGTTTGAACAGATGCATTATGTTACTTGTTCATTGGGGTGACATCCAACACCCCTTTAAATGTTATCTAATCATTCAGAAGTTAAATGACCCAGGTTGCAAACAAAAAGACCATGGGAGGGCCTGCAAAGAAAGGAAAAGAGGAAAGAGAAGATGTAGAGACAAACTCATTTAGAAAAATGGATTCAGCTTTCTTTAGAAAGCATATGTATATAGAGACGTGTGTGTGTGTGTGTATACATACATATATCACTAACTGTTAAAAAACACATTTAAGGACATAAGCATTGAACATAAACATATAGGTAACTATGGAAAGACATATTGTCTGCATTATAAATTTCTTTGGTATTATATAATGAGGTCATGAATTATCCATAAATGAAACAATATTATTACTATTGTTAGGTTCATAAGTATTTTATATGTGATATTAACATAACATAAAGAATCTCTTCTCTTGAACCAACACACACACACACACACACACACACACACACACAAAATTCTCCTTATAACTTAAGCTTCCATGAGCTATACACAATGATTAATATATACCCTGCTCACTGGAAAATATTTAATGAAGCTTTTGTGTGTGCTTAGTGATGCTCCAGGCACTGGGGTTATAAAAGCGGACAAAATGAACACAAGCTCCTGTCCTCAGGTACTGACTTTCTGTTGGTGGTGGAGACTCAAACAAGCAAATATACAGTCTATCAAAATGTGAAATTTCTAAGAAGAGATTAAATCAGAGGATGGGAGTAATGAGCATGGGGGGATGTCATTTTAAATCAAATGGTCAGAGACCATTTTAACAGACACTTAAAAGGCAGAACAAACAGCAAGTTCAAAGACACAAGGCAGGAACATGGCTCCTGGCTTCAAAGCACAGCCATGAATCCAGTGTGACCGGAGCAGAGACAGTAAGGAGGACAGTACCAGAGAAGTGGGCGCAGGGGCCAGCTCATTCTGGGAGGCTTTTGAAGTCAATGCAAGATTTTGATTTTTTGCTGAGAAACTGGAAGTATTAGAAAGTGTCGAGCTGAGAGGTGACATAATCTGCATTAGATTTTTAAGGCTCGCTGTGGCCACGGTGTTAGAGAGGCCCCTAAGGAATGCACAGGTGAACAGAAGCAGAGAGAACAGGGAGAAGCCTATGGCAACAATCCAGTTGGGAAAGGAGGATGATTTGGACCAGGTGGTGGGTGAAGGATGTGGGAAGATTCTGGAACATCTGGTTCAAGAAGAGGGGTGATGGCAGAGATGGTTAAAGAGTAGTATTTTTCCAGAGCATCACCAGCTCTGAAAAGACCCGTGTTTAAATCCCTTCTATCCTATTTGTTAACCAATCAACCATGGGCAAATTGTTTAGCTTCTGTAATCTTCACTTCTTTTGCAAGTGATGTTACTAAGAGTACTTTATTTTTTAATTTGTAGTACTGGGAATTGAACCCAGGAGTGTTCTACCTCTGATCTAAACCTCCAGCCCCTTTTTAAAAAATCAGAAACAGGGTCTTGCTAAGTTGCTGAGGGTCTTACTAAATTGTTGAGAACCTGCAATCCTCCTGCCTCAGCCTCCCAAGTACTGGGATTACAGGTGTGCGTCACTGTACCTGGTTACTAAGAGCCTTAATTAATATTTACCTCAGAGTTACTTTGATGTCAGATGAGACACAATATCTGATACAAACTAAGTACTTAATAAATATGAAGCGAATAATAATAATAAATAAAGTAAGAGCAATTGGGAGCATGATGATAGCGGGTCTCCTAAGCCAAGCCAGTGAGCGCATACTCGGGTTCACCAGAAGCCACGGAAATGAGGGAGGGGACGAATGCCATCGGTTGGCGTTTTACAAAAACTACTTTGACTTCTTTGCAGAAAGTGGATTGAAAAGGAACTTAAGTGGGGACAAAGAGACAGGAGGCTGCTGTGGTTGTCCAGGCAAGAAGTGATGGTGGCCATGGGAGGAAACTGTCAATAAGGGTGGAGGAGAGGGCTGGCTCTGGGGGGAGCAGGGAGGTAGGGACGGCCCAGGACAATGCCAGTGACTGCTCAGAGCACGTGCCACTCCCTGAGGAAGGGGCTCCGAGTAATTCTGGGAGAGGCAGAGGATGGTTTTCAGACTAAGTTCCCCTGCCCTGCCGTGCACTCAGATTACAGCCAACAGGAAAAGGGAAACTCGGGGGTCCTCAGGAGAAGCCAGGAAGGACCTGGCTGCTCGTCACCACCCGCGCCCAAAGCATTGATATTTTCTTGATATGTGTGTTTAAACTGTGCCTTTGCAAGACTTCTCCCTTGGTTTGTGTCAATAGTAAATGTGTGGGGGCAACCAACTAAAACTAAAAAAAAAAGTTAAATATGAGGCACTTCTAGAATCAGAGTCAATAAAATAGGGGGCCATGGAGGGGAACGATTTCCAGGAAAACTTGCCCAAAGAAATTTTCTGTTAGGACTGCATAGACACGTGCTTGTTTATTCCGTTTGGAGCTCATTTGTGGGTCCTCTTGCAGCATCCACTTAGGATCTGAACCTGGAGCTGTCTGCAACTGAGCCTTCCCTACCCTAATGAGCTTCAAGAAGGCTGACGGCCTCTCCTTCCCACGTCCGTCTCCGCCATCGGAGCGTGAAGGCCTCGCTGCAGCTCCCCAGCCTACTGACATTTAATTAGCACTGTCGCTGAGATCCCAAAGCATGCCGTACCAGACGAGAATCATGAAGCGCCACGCAGAGTGGGCACACGCAGAAACAAATCCCTCGTCTGGCAGATAAAGATCCACTTGTGCAAACTAGACCCCGTGAGTATTTCCAATTAGCCTTTCACTGGCTCGGTGTTTAGGTAATGCCGCTGTGCTAAGGGGAAGCAAACATAAATATGAGGAGCCTTAACAAATTTGGGGGAGCAAACATTTCAGACGACACACACGCGCCTCACTTCTGAGGAGCGGTTGCAGCATATTCAGGGTATAATAAAGTGGCTCCTAGTGACAGCAAGACCATTCGAGCGGTAATCCCCGAGTGCTCTTCATTCTCCCTGCTCCCTGGGTTTTACATCTGAGAGTTCTCTCGTTCTGCTTAAGGTAGGATCAGAAGGGAGCACACTGGCTGACTGTGTTGAATCATGGCTCCTCTGATTCTCCTGTGCCTTTTGGAGTGCATCTACTTTTCAAGTCGCAATCCCAGGGCTCCTCTGTTCCCTGCTGTCCTGGGCAGGTCCCCACCATTCAACATGGGCTGCTCTTGGCAGGACTGCTAAGTGCCACAACCCACCTCCGGCACCGAGCTCCCGAGGGCCCTTGGTCCACCCTCCTTTGTGAACCTTCCTCCTGCCTGGTTTTACATCCCATTCCTTCAGACCTGTCCTTTCCACCCAGTTCTGCGTTTTCTCTCCCCCACTGCTTTCCTGTAACACTTGATATCACTCTGGATTTCATTCTTGATCTTTTACTCCTTTCATTCCAATTGCTGCTCCTGGGAAATCTCCTTTCCATCCACAATCCAAATAGCATCTATTTACAAATGTCGCTGCACATCTATTTTCCACGCCTAGCTCTCCTTCCTGAGAATGAAGTACAGACAACTGCTTGTTGTACCCCTGCAACCCAATGTCCCAGTAGTTCCTTAAATATCTAAGGTCTAGAACTAAGCTATCTTCTCCATTCCACCCCACACTTCTTTAGAGAGGTAAGGAGCACATGATCAGGAAGGAGAGAGTTATGGGTTTTATTCACTTATTTTAGTGTATGCTATTTTTAGCACATATTTTCCTGTTGATAAACAGAGGTCAATTTCTTTAATTTCTGAGAAGCGATGGGGGCCAGCAGAAATAAAGTAAATAAGTAACAAACAGGTCAGGTTGATACCAGGAAGATGGAAGGCACAAGAGGAGGAGGAAGGGGTTGTATCTGGGTCAGGTGATCAGGCTGTCAGACAGTTGGGGAAGGAAGCTGAGAAGGGCCAAAGTCTGGAGTAGCTTTTCTTGACACTGTGGTCTGCGGACAACTTGAGTAAAAATACTCCGGATGTATGGTAAAAGTGATTTCGAGTCCTACCTTGGATCTGTTCAGTCAGAGTCTGCAGACAGGGCCCAGGAATCTGAACTGCATTGGAGAAGCTCTGCTGTAGACCTCAGCAAAACACACAATTATTCCCAAGTTGTTTGTCAGATGTAAGTGGAAAACTACCTTTGCCCCAGCTACTGTTCTCTAGCTTGTCCTGTGCCTGGACCCCTGCATCTGTCTCTCTGAAACCACTCTGCCTTTCCCCTTCACATCTGTGTCCTTTCTGCTCGGTTCATTCACACCACGGATCCAGTCTAGATTCATTCATCTTCTCCATCTAGTGAATGAACACACGCCGGCCCTGGCAACTTGTTCATGAATTCTCATTTATGATCAGGCTTCCGCTGTCCAGAGAAGAATGAAATCATACAACCATGGGAACGGAAGAAAGATCTTCCAGCGTGTTCTTTTTTATGCACTCAGAAACTCTGCGTGTATGTTTCTCTGTGCATCTCTCTGTGTGCATGCATGTATGTGTGTGTTACATTCATATACAAAATGAATGAAACATTATAAATGTAAAAATAAAAATACTCGAAAACAAATAGGCCACCAGTTCTTATTCACAAGGATATTTCAAATGTGGGACACAGGAAACTTTCTGACAGTAAAGATTATGAAAATCATGTATAGCAGAGTTTGGTTCCTGGGTCAAATCTATCCTGCTACCCATTTTGTAAAATGAAGTTTTATTTGGTAAACACAACCATACACATTTGTTAACATACTGTATGGCTGTCTTGCTCTAGGCTGACAGAGTTGAATCTGTGCAACAGAGATGGTGTGGCTTGAAAAGTCTCCAATGTTTACTATGTGGCGATCTGTAAACCCTGATAAAGTAATATCAATGAGCAAATAGTTTTCAGGTCTTATATACACATTTTTGCCTGCTGTATATATAAGGTTACATATATAGAGTAAGATAGATACAGTTCTAGAAGATGTCTCTTCAACCAACCAATTTTATATCCCTAAAAGTGATCTCTTTCGTTGATAACATAAATCTCAACAAGGGACTTTCCAGAATTTTCCCCTACTGTATAATTTCAGATAATCACTTGGTTCTGACGTGAAAGAGGGGATTTTTTTGGGGGGGGGTCTGGCTAAGGATAACTATTTCCCTTTCTGAGGCCTATATTTTGCCACAAGGGTCTGTCACTTTTCTGCGTTTCTGTAAGTAATTCTGAAACTCAAAATTTATCAAGAACCACAAAAGACAAAGGCTGAGCAAGCTCACTGTATAATTAGTAACACACACACACACACACACACACACACACACACACGACTCTCGATGAAAAGAGTGTTAGTTGGATCTCTCTGTTCTGCCATCTCATCCCATCTCATACTCCTACATTTTATCCTGTCTTCAGGATAAAATGGCATTTATGTGGTTGAATTTTCTACATTTTATGTTTGAACTGGAAAAATAAGTTAACCCATAAACATTATAGGCGGATACATGCAAACGCACAGAGACACACATATCCAGAATATTACTTAATGCTTTGACATAAGTGTTTTTATTGGCTTATGTGTTTACTAATTATGTTTTCTCATGAATTCATTTATAATAGATTTACCTTTAAATACTTACTTAATAATGTCAGGGAATAAATTAGTACATGAATAAAAGTACAATCATTAAAAGATCCCTTTAAGGCTTGTAATAAGGTTTTTGGGTTGGTGGATATTTTCTAAAATGGACATTTATGCCATTTGTCATTATTAATTGCGTTCAGCATTTTACAAAATCATTAATGTCTCATTAATTTTATGGAAACGTAAGTAAGAACAAAGTACTGTGAGAAACAGTTTACCCAAAATGTATACCTCACATTTCTCCTCCTCCTCTTTTTTTTTTTTTTTTTTTGGTCTTAGGGATTGAACCCAGGAGAATTCTGTCTCCAAGCTACACCCCAAGCCCCGTTTTCTATTTTATTTTGAAACAGGGTCTCCCTAAGTTGCTGAGGCTGGCCTTGAACCTACAGTCCTCCTTTCTCAGCCTCCTAAGCACCAGGATTACAGGCATGCACCACCAACATCTGGCTTTTCAACAAATCAATAAATATTTCTCTGAAGTTGTTTTTTGGTAGCTAAAGTCCTCCGTTGCTACCTCCACAGTTGTGCCACCCTGCCTTCACTGTCCTGGATGCACGGTCCCGGTGACCCTACCAAACACAGCGTGCTGGATATTGCCTCTACCTCTACATATGCCTTCCCTATGATGGAAATATTTTCCTTTTCCTTTTCCTTTTCCTTTTTTTTCTTATCTAAATCTTGTCAATTCCTAAGAATCATCTAAAATGCAAGCCCCTCCACGAAGCCTTATGCAGGAACTCTAGTCAACATCATCCTAATTCCTGCCAGTCATCTACAGCTCTTCTTGACTATAACAATCAACCATTTACTCAATCAACCCCAAGTATTTATCATATTGATCTCATAACATGCGCTGGAAGACATTCATGAGTAACACTTGAATTGTGCTTTTATGGAGTCTGGAGTCCAGTGGAGAGGGGCCACAATAGTCCAGTGCGTACGTTCTGTGATCACGGCAAGCACAGTGTGTGATGGGGACGCACAGGACAGGCACCAGCCAGCTGTGGGTGAGAGTGATGAGCTGAGTCAGGCTCTGGAGTTGGAGTGTCTGGGTCAGACCTGGGTTATACAGACCACAGGGGAATCAGGAGTTCCTTTATGGATGTGTTAGTGTTAGATGCCTAAAACAGACTCGTGTAGATCTTGAGCAAGCAGTTGGAGGTGCCAGGCTGGCGTTCCTAAGAGAAGCCCAGGCTGAAGACAGAAATGATGGCTTGATCATGGCACAGCTGGTATTTAAAGCCCGGGGAGCAGCGATGAAGAAGACGAGAAACACGTGATGTGTGCATGTGTGAATGTATCACTTTGAATCTCACTCTGATGTCTAATTATAATGCACCAATAAAAATAAAAAAGAAGATTAGAAGCAAGGAATGAGTCCTCCAACACTGTGTCCAGAACACCTCTGATGGGAGGAGGAGAGAGGAAGAGGAAGCATGAAGGAGACTGATAAGAAGGGCCAGTAAGGAAACAGAAAGATGAGAAGAGGGTGCTGTGCGAAAACTAAGAAAGAGAGAAGAGAGCAACCAACAAGTCAAATGTCAGTGACATGTCAACTAAGTGGAGGAATGAGGACAAGCCATTTTGTAGCAAGGTGGCAGTCACTGCGGTCCTCACCTAGAGCTGTACTGGTGACATGATGAGGACAAAAGCCTGGCAGAAATGGGTTTGAGAAAGGAGTGGGCATGGTGGCACACGCCTGCAATCCCTGTACTCGGGAGGCTGAGACAGGAGGATCGCAGGTTTGAAGCATCTTAGTGAGACCCTATTTCAAAATAAAAAGCTAGCACTCTGAACTACATTATGATGTGAGACTACAATGCAGCAATACAAGTATATTTTTTGGAAAGAAATCACTATGGAATAAATAGATGTATGAATAAATGAATAAATGCTCAAAAAATAAAATAAAAAGGGGTGGGGGAATAGCTTGGAGGTAGAATGTCCCTGGGTTCAATCCAGAAAGAAAGAGAGAGA